>PVIH01013797.1:0-56759 GCA_004025045.1 Sigmodon hispidus
TAGACTTGTGAGAAATTTAAGAGTTTGGTATTGACAACTTGGTAAATATGATACAAATAAAACTAATAAATTTTAGAAAAATTATATAAATTACTTGTTTTTATAACATAGCCATATATTTCATATTGACAATTTGTTGTTAATGGTAAGTCTTGTGAAGTATAGTGCACCATAAGATTATAATAGCTTCTTCAAGTACTTTCTGTGTTGTTTGTATAATGACAAAAAATGGTCTAACATGTTACAGAATGATTTTTGTCATTAATTCATGATGCTATTTTTAATAATATGAAAAAAAACATAAAGGTACTGGTAAATCAGGCTTGGAATTTACTACTTCAGTCTTGTAGGACAATTTAGATTTTAGCTCCACATGACATCATGGAATACATGTTCATTTTTAGTACTGTAGCTGCCAGCTTGTTCTGAAACACTGACCTAAAAATTTGTGCTTTAACAACAGGATCTTGACACACAATAAATGTAAAGACTAAGGTATAAATCTTGTCATCACAAACCTAAGAAGCTTTTACATTTTTTTTTCAGAATTTTAACTTCATCATTCTAAGAATTTGAATATCTACCTTGCAAGAAGGCTGTGAAGAAAAGCATAGAGATTATAAAAATTTTGCAAACCTCAAACATTTCCTAATTCATGTGAGAGTTATTAGCATTGTCATGAGCATACTTTTCAAAGCTCTGAAGACTAATGATAGTTATTTATTGCAACATATTCATATATACTGACACTAATTTTGTCCCTTTTAATCACCTCAAAAATATATAAAGAAAAAATTTTGGAGGTCAAAACAAACATTAAGAGCTCAGACATTGATTGTTACAAAAATCCTACTTTATCTTTAATTCTTTATTCTGATTTATTTATTACTGTTGCTGAATATAACAATCTTATGATAGCATTCTTTATTCATGAATAAAATGTGAGAGTCTCAGGTAAGTACCAGGTCCACTGGGTTCAAGATTGGCTGTGTTCTATACATTTAGACAAATGCCTATATTTCTGCTTGTATTAAATTTTTGACAGTATAAGTCCTATGAGCTCTTTAACTTCTATGCTTTATGCAGGGTACATGTCAAAAGCATCATGGTGCATTTTATAGCTTCAATTGTTAGCACTTGGAACAAAAGAATTCATAATAATTCAAAATTTATAATGATTTTAAAATTATGTAGGATTTTAAAAATCTACTGTGAGGTACTAAGGAAAAGTGAATCTCTAATATTATGTCTTTTTTCTTTCATTTTCTGTTAATTCAGATAAGAGATTTTGTCTGACCAAATTCATACAACAAAGAATTACAAAAATATCAACTGAGATCAAGCCACCATGGTTGATACTGCTTTCTGAAGCTAATTGTACTTTGAGTCCATATCTTAGGAGGCACTTTGTTTCCACTTAAGGTTTAAAACTTTAAAATATATTTCATCTTTGGGGATATAGATGAATTCCTTGAGTATAAAATAAACAACATTAAGACCAATGATTTTTGACAAATACATAATACAAAGATCAATATTATGAGCAAAATATTTTGGCTTAGATTGTAAATAGTAATAATAACATGTTGCTTAATATATAGGCATGTCTATAATCTATCCATTGGCTAACAGTGGAGAATCCATTTATATTGCAGTAGCCCACAAAGGTCTCAGGCTTTACAAACATCAAAAGAATGTTTATTTCTATATTTCAATACTTCCAAAACATTTTTAGGGAAATCCATAAAGTAAATTTTTCCATTTCTTCTCCCCTTCTAAATGAGAACCCTTGCCTGGAGGACATCATGATAGGGAAGACTCAAATCATTAATAATCCTTTCTTTGGAAGTAGGTGTCTAAATTTTATGATGAAAATAATATATATGTGTGTGTATATATGTCTATATATATTTCAACCCATACTTGTAAAATAGAAAAATAATACTCCAGATAATATAAGAAACAAAGAATAATGAAACATAAAAATACAATACAATAAAGCACAAAATTGAGGCAGAGGAGTCAAGAACACCATAAGAAAACTCCACAGAATACAATAACCTGGGATCATAGAAGCTCACAGAAATAGAATTCACAACCAGAGAACCTACATGTAACTAACTTAGGCACTCTGTACATACATTACAGTTGCATTACTTAGTACTCTGGTAGGACTCCCAAGAGTGGGAATATAGGCTGTCTAAGACTCTGCTATCTGCTTTTGGGACTATACTCTCATGCTGAATTGCCTTGTCCAGTGTTATGATACGCAATGGCTGGTTGATATCTACCGAAGACCTGCCTTTTTCTGAAAAGAAAGGAGGAAGAGTGAATGGTGGGGAGAGGAGAAAGGGAGGGCAACACAGACTGGAATGGAAAATATTATTAAATAGTTAGCTAATTAATTAATTTAAAATGAGGTTTTGGAATCCATATATTTTACCTGTCTTTTCGGATTCCTTAGCTGTTTGTAATGACCATGTTATTTACAGCATTCTCAATAACTTCATAAAGAAAGTAGTCACTGGTAACTGTGAAAATAAAAGAAATATATGACTAAATGTCTGGATCCATCTTAAGCAAATAAGGAAGTCAGCAAGTCAGTCGTAAGTTTTATTATACAAATTTTTCTCAACCAATTCAATGACGCATAAACTTTCTTACCATTTGTTCTCTTGAAAATGCTTGGGAACTGTGGCATATCAGGCAGTCAAGTACAATTTCTCTCTATCAAATGGCCTTGACACAAATAAAAATCATGATTGCAAAGTCAGAAGCCTGAACTTGTGCCTATCATCTTTTATTATACCTCTGTGTCTTACCACGTGGCTATGTCCTGCCATATTCTTTATAAATAACTATATTGTTCCATAAGAGTTGTAAAATTATCATGTAAAATAATAAAACATTACAATTATTTCAGAAAAGGCATCATGTTAGGATGAAATATGTTGTATTACATGCAATACAATATATAGGCTCATCTTTGATTTATGAACAAAATTAAGAGATAATTAATACATGAAAAAATGTATTGGGTAATCTATTAAGCTTTAAGTTTGGGAAGGTTTTAGATACTTTTGGGCGTATAGTAACTTGAATGCAATTCATACATTTATGAATATTGTAAAGAATAAATTCAATAAAAGTTGACAAATTATTTTTTAATTTCAACATCACCTTAATATATTATTTTATTCTCCAACTCACTTAAATAAAAATTAATCACATCTCTAATGTCCCAAAATAATAATAGAACCTCAGAAGGGGAGTTTGTATTTAGACAGAAACAAATAGATTCGGAGCAGTGGCATGCTGGTATCTGCTTGCACAGACATGTGAGAACAGTCTGAGCACATATTTTTCAAATTACAAATTAAAAAATGTCATGTGGTTAGCTGAAAATTGGGCATGATAGAAATTTTATCACAAGCATATTGATAAAGTATAGAAATCAGGTTGCGGGTGTTTTTCCCAGAGGCAAAAGCATAACAAGAGTTCTTGGCCATAGTTACTTACAGACAGCATTTCTTTTGAAAAATAAATGTAGAGACTTAGATTTTCACTGAGCTAATATCTGAAAGTAATTTTAGTAATGGTAGCACTTCTCTTGTTTTAGTATGCATAGAACTGACAGAGTTCTTTTCAAAGGCCAATGTTAATTTAGTATATCTGGACTTAGGTCTAAATTTAAACAATTTCATAACACTCATAGTGCATCAATGTTAGTTTAGAGATGACGTAGGTAGTAAAGTGTTATGAAACTTCTATTTAATTTCCTTCATCTAAAGAATGGATCTTTTCTGCTAATTTTCCTTTGAAAAGTTTTTAATCACTGGTATTAAACAAAATCTCTGAAAAAATTCTACACTTGTGATTTTGTAAAACTGTTGTGGTAGCAGAATAGTATAAATGTGTTTTTTCTTAATTTAGAGTTTCTGAAATATTTTTCAAAATAATCCAAATATTTCACTAAAATTCTAATAAAATAAATAGAAACATCTGAATAAAGCATAAAAAAGAAGATTAAAAATTAACCAATGCTCAAAGTTTACTAGCAGCATAAAACAAAGCAGAAGGTATGTAGGGAATGGCTATTTCTTCAGATCCACAAGGAAAAAATATCACAGCCATGGTCTCCAAAGTTTGAAATGTCTGTGAAATTCTGCAGAATATGAATAAAAATAGGAATGAAAATTCATAGATAAAACATACTTCTTCAAACCTGAAAAAAATCAGGTTCCTCAAAAAATGTTATCGTTAATATCTTACTCAGTTGTCATTTTCTTTAATTATATTTACTGGAATAGGCAATGATTGTGTATATTCTTCAACCCAGACTGGAATACTGACACTGAAGAATGACAGGGGAATTAAGCCTGTAAAAGAAAACTAACTATATGTTTATGTATGATCCAACCTTGTATAAAGCTGAGATTGTCTGAAGTAGCATGGATGGAAGGCACACATACACACACACACACACACACACACACACAACACACACAACACACAAACAGAGAGAGACAGACACATACACAGACTCAGAGAGACAGAGACAGAGAAGGATAGAAGGAAAGAGAGATGAAGAAGGAAAGACAGAGAGCGGGGAAGAGAGGGGAAGAAAAAGAGCAGAGAGAGAAAGCTAGGAAGACAGAAAGAGAGAGAGTCATTATTATAACATAAAAGAGAGCTAAAATTGTAAGAAACTTACTGTGAGTGGGTCACAGCTTTAACACTGGTAATTGAGAAATTCTTTTCAACTAGGAGAAAACATGTCTGTCATGAGAAATGAAGCCAATATAGCTAAGTTAGAATGCGGACATCACTATATCATTTTATTGGCTATCAATTCAAGTGGAATAATGTAATCTGAAAAGACATTAAGCTATTCAGAAAAGTTGTGGCAAATTGTGTATATTTAAAGCAAGTGTTTAAAAAAACCTGGAAAATAGTGAATAACACACATTCTAAGGACAAAGGGATATTTTGAGATAATTATTTCTCCTAAAAGAAAATACAAATAGCATGAATTTTGTGATGAGCAAAGGAGTTGCAATAATACAAATGTACAATAAAACCTATAAAATAGTGAAATGAAAAGTAACAGAACTAATTAAATGAAAAATAAGTAGAGTACAGAGTTAATATATGATCATATTAGAAGAAACAAAACTAAATATGAACATTGCTGAAAATACATTAACACTCAATTAAAACCACATAAAAGTATCATAACATATAAAATCAAAATAGATACTGAAATATTAAAAGAAATACCTGAAGACCAGACAACAATTACACAGCTCACCAAGAATGGTTATTCTGTGGAATGAAGCAAGGCTTATGAAGGCTAACAAAGGCCAGAATGTGAGGCTAAAATTGACACAATATTTCTTAAGGGGAAAAAATGGTACAGAACATTCAGCATTAGACCTTATCTAGAAAAGAACTGCTGAGTTTCAAGGATAAATGAAGATACATGTGGGCATTCAAGAAGAAAGAACAAGTCAGTCATTTACAAAGAAGTTTCTATTATGTACTCGTCATGGTAGATTAGGTGATACTAGACTAACAACCTTGTTTAAATAAAACTGAAAGAATGAACAAAATGAAAGAAATAATTGCTTCCAGATGGTGGGAAAAACAGTTTGGAACTGTTGTGCCAACATAAGGGAATTAAGTTTGCTGAAAATTAACTCATGATAATTGTATGCCTACAGCCTTATGCAAACAAGCAAACAAAAAAGTGAGAAACAAGTGTACTACATTGGATTTGCTTTAAAAAAGAACTAATCATCAGAATTTAAGAAATCATGGTTTAAGAAATAATAGAACAGATAATTATAGTATAAAGTGACATATAAGTTAAAATCTATGACCTTCATCCTAAAGAAAACCTTTAATTTTACACTGGATATTAAGTTATATTTACATAGTATAGAACTCTAAGATGATAAAAAAATTATCCTAGACACTAACAACCTTATCAGTTTTAGGAGTTGTGTGAGGGATGGTTTTGAATTGTAATCAGCCACAACAAAGACTGTAGATCCAAAGTGTTAGGTAGAAATCTTGAAAGAATTATGACTAAACAGTGGGTACAGACTAAGTGAACACAGAATGTTGTTGTTGTTGTACTTGTGAATGTAGAAAACCTAGATACATAATTTGTTTTAAGTAACTTAAATTTCTGCTTAAAATAATCTCACTGAATTATAATGGATAGTTCTAGTCTAGTGTCAAAACACTTGGATTTGGCTTTCCTTACTTTATCAAAAAAAAAAAAAACCATAAATCTCGGAAAGGAACTGAAAGAGATCAGAGTGCAGTTGGTGTGGATGAAAAATATGAGGGGATAAAAGGAGAGAGTGCTAGAATGCATTATATAGATGTAGAAAATAATCAGATATCTAAACACACATTTTTAAGAAAATATCAAAATTAAGATATTCAGCAATGTAAAATGACAATGTCTAAAGTTCATTGCTTTCTAGTCATACAAAGAAATAGAAAATTAGGAGAAAACTGAGATATAATAAACATGATAAAAATGGAAAATAGAATTTAGAATTATTTAGAAGAAGGCATAAGCAAAGTAGGAATTAGAATATGTTAAAGCTCATAATTTTTCAAGTTGAAAAATAATATTTGAAAAAAACATTAATTGAATGGATTTAGTATTACTGACACTTAAAACTAACCTGAACCTGATAGCATGATTCTGAACAACAGAAATAAAACATGATCACACAGTAACTACAATGCTGTGCAAAATTTATTTTGATCTAATCTTATTTATCAACTTTCTGTTTTGTTTTTTGTTTGGACTCTGAGAACTCATATTCATACAAGCATTCTCCTTGTACTTTCTTCTGCTAATTTTGGTTTCTTGTTTCACATATGGATATTTTAACCATTTAAATTTACTTTTGTTTCAAAAAAGGTAGTCCATTTATTCATTGGCAGTTTTGATTTATTATTGTTATATGTTCCCTAGATTAGCCTCCTTTCTGAAGTATACTCGGCATGTTTTTCCTTTATGTGGGTTGTTCTTTTTGTGACACATTCTCTGACTTTCAGAAGCTTCTAATCTCACATACATGTCAGCTATTAGCACTATTCCAAGTGCTATTGGAGTCCTATTCAGAAAGTTTTTAAAGTACTTTTTCTATAGTTTCTTCTACCAATTTGATCTTCATCTATTTTGATTTTTTTGGCACTGTCAGAAAATAGTGATTCCCTACTCTCACTCATTTTTGAAATGATAAAAATTGACCTTTTTTTGAAACTATAATAGTAGGTTTTTACAGGACAGAACTGGAGAATGTATAAAGAAGTTGAAAACAAATACCACCAGAAGTGACACACAGAATTCTGCCAGGGAACTTCTACAGCTGATAAACAATTTCAGCAATGTAATAGGATACAGGATTAACTCAAAGAAATCAGTAGCCCGCATATACACTAAAAATAATAGGGCTGAAAAAGAAATAAGGGAAATATAACCCTTTATCATAGCTGTAGATAGTATTAAATACCTTGAAGTAACTATAACCAAAGAAATATCAGATCTTTGACAAAAACTTAAAATCTCTAAAGAAAGAAATTGAAGAGGATATAAGAAAATGAAAAGATCTCTCATGTTTCAGGATAGATAAGATCAACATAATGAAAATCATAATCTTACCAAAAGCAATCTACAGATTCAATGCAATTCCCATTAAAATCCCAACACAATTTTTTACAGACCTAGAAAGAACAATACTAAATTTTATTTGGAATAACAGAAAAGCCAGGATTGCCAAAACAATTTTGCTTAATAACAACAACAACAACAAAACTCATGAGGCATCACTGTCTCTGACTTCAAATCATATTTTAGAGCTACAGTAATTAAAACAGCTTGGTACTGGCATAAAAACAGACTCGTGAATCAATGGAATTGAATTAAAGACCCTGCCATTCACCCACCTACCTATGATCACCTTATTTTTGAAAGAGGTAAAAAATGTACAATGGAAGAACGATAGTATCTTCAAAAAATGGTGTTGGCATAGCTGGATGGTAGTGTGTAGAAAAATGCAAAAAGATTCAAACCTGTCACCTTGCACAAAACTCAAATCCAAGTGGATCAAAAACCTCAACATAAACCCAGCTACACTGAACTTGATAGCAAAGAAAGTAGAAAATACCCTCCAACACCTTGGCACAGGTGACAACTTCCTAAATAGTACACCAGTAATACAAACACTAAGAACAACAATTAATAAGTAGGACTTCCTAAAATTGAGGAGCTTCTGTAATGCCAAGGATACAGTCAATAAGACAAACGACAGACTACAGAATGAGAATAGACTTTCACCAACCCTAAAAGTGACAGAGGCTTGACCTCTAAAATATATAGGGAACACAATAAAAGTAGAGCCCCAAACCCTAAAAAACCCATTTAAAAAATGAGGTTCAGTACTAAGAAGGGATTACTAAGCAGAATTACAAATGGCTGAAAGGCACTTGAAAAAGTACTCAACATCTTTAGCCATTACAGAAATGCAAATCAAAATAGCTTTGACATACCACTTTACACCTGTCAGATTGATTAACATAAAAGACACAGATGACAGCCTATGCTGGAGAGGATGTGGAGCAAGGGGAACACTCCACCATTGTTGGTGGGAGTATAAACTTGTTCAGCTACTCTGGAATGCAGTATGGCTGTCTCACAGAAAACTGGGAATCCATCTCCCCAAAGATCCAGGAATAACACTACTGGGCATATACCCTAAAGACAAAAATTCACACTCTAAAGGCAGTAGCTCAACTATGTTCATAGCAGCGTTATTTGTAATAGCAAGAACCTGGAAACAACCTACATGTCCTTCAACTGAAGAATGAATTAACAAACTATGGTACATCTACACATTGGAATACTACTCAGCAGTAAGAAAAAAATAAATTCTAATATTTGCAGGCAAATGGATACATATGGAGAATATCCTCCTCCTGAACAAGGTATCAACATCCCAGAAAGAGAAGCAGGGTATGTACTCACTCATTAGTGGATTTAAAAAAATGATGTCATTGTATATAAGATTTCAAGGCTTGAACAAAGTTAAATGACACAGTGCATTGATGGACTCTGGCAGGGGTATGGGTAAGGAAGTTTCATTTTTTTTAAGAATCTGGTCACAGGGAGTTTAATTGTGCTCAAGTAAGTAAATTAGAGGCATAAATTGACATTTTTGTAAATGGGGTATTGTAGATGATATTAAGTTAATATAAACTGGTAATAGTAAAAACACAGTATAAAAGAGATTTGGAGGGAAAGAAAAGGAGGAGGCAGTGTGCTGGGGGATGCCACATTTATTTTATATATCTTTGTAAGTAATATTTTTTAGAACATTTATTTATTTTATATATCTTAGTGTTTATCTTTATTTTTTAATTTTTTAAAGTAAGCATAAAATATATTATCATATAAAAAACAAAGCAACTATGAGGTTGAAAGAGCCTTTGAATATATAATCTTCAAAATAATATTTTATTATTGCTGAGAAAAAGTGAGTAAAGTTTTGGATAGCTAAAACATTAAACATTTTTATGAAAAAAGGCAATTATTTTATTTAGATATAATGAGGATTTATGGCTAGTAAGTGTCATAGTTGTGCATAGTAGTGGCAGCAGCACCTGGAATAGAATGGCTGCTTTTATTGTCTGTGGCCTATGCTGAGGTGAAAAATTTTTTTCTATATCTTTTCTAGTAAATTTTATTGACATGTACCCCCTCAACCAACTGTAGTAGTCAATGTATAGAAGCTTGGTCTCTGATTTTTGTTTATTTATAGTTATGCCCTCACGGATGCCTGCAGCCAGGAGATCTGTATGGTTATTTGAGGAATGTTGGCTGTCTATTTAATCTGTAAAGGTCATATGTGTGTGGCTGAGAAGGCTGTATTTGGGGACACTCAGTGGTGGTGTAAAGGCAGGGAGCACACGTTTGGAGAGCTGTAGTCTGGTTAAACTTTATTTTTGTTTTTTGCTCTTTTAGTCTTTTTACTTAAAATAACCATTGTAGGTAGAACAAGTAGGGATGCAGCTAGGAGGTCTGGCTTGGGCTTTGTGAAAAGTAGCCCCACATTGGGTGCCAGACATTGCAGATGATATTAAGTTGCTATATGTATATAATCTGATAATATTTATTATTTTTCAAAAACACTTATGGTATAAAAGAGATTTGGAGAGGAAGAAAAAGAGGAGGCAGCATGCAGGGGAGTATTTTAGAGCCTTTTTTAAAACTATGCTGCAGTTCAAAAGGGACTGAATTATTTTTTTGTCTTGGGGAATTTTTAATTGGCCACACCCCAGCCAGACTTGGTTGCTTAATGCTATTAAAATTTACTTAAATAACTTAATTTCTCACTACAATTGGGAGATCACAAGAGTGGATATGAATATGAGAGGTCTTATAACTTAGTTTAATGGGGTACATGATGTAAAATGAGCAAATAATAAATATATAAATAAAAAATAAAAATTATATTTTATAAAGGGTACCAGTATAAAAAAGAAAAAAACATACCAACATAGAATTCCATAGAGAAGATGAAAAATTCATCATAATATTCTGCAGTACGGTGGGAAAAACTATAATCCACAATAATTTTATTTGAAAACAATATAGAATTTTAAATTTATTAATGAAGAGAAATGGTATTTTGAAGAGATAAAAACTATAAGATATACAAAATTAGTTATTATATATCCTATGCCATAACAAATTATTATACTGTACCTCCTAAATAAGTAGCAAAGTTACTCATAAAATATTTTTAATCAGATGCCTGGTTTGATGACTTGGTGAGTAAATATGAATACCTCCAATCCTAATATACTATGTTCTCTCTCTGTAATACATAGGAGGGAAAAGAGAATCAAGTCCTGAAAATCTATAGCTTTCAGTACTGTATTTAAATATATAAATCTTAAAAATAAAATGATATGAACTATTAATCAATACCAAGGTTTTTTTATTCCTAATAGTAATGAAAATATTTAAACAGAATAAGCAGAAGAAATGTTGCTATGGAAGCTCATATTTGATTACTCTGCAAATATTCCTATTTTCAAATCGATGTTGGATAGGTAATAAAATGCAGTGCATGTAACGTATCAGATCACCAGGGCCTAAAGTTAGAGTTCAACAACATCAAAACCCAAAGAAAGCCTACCAACTCATGGAAACTAAACATCACTCAGCTGAACCATCTCTGGGGCAAGAAAGAAATTAAGAAAAAATCAAAGTCTTCCTAGAAATTAATGAAAATTAATCCACAACATATACAAAATTGTGGGACACAATGAAAGCAGTCTTAAGAGGAAAATGCATAGCACTAGATGCCTATATAAAAAACCAAGAGAAATCCCACACTAGGGACCTAAAAGCTCAGTTGAAAGCTTTAGAACAATTAGAAGCAAACTCACCTAGAAGGAGTAGATGACAGGAAATAATCAAACATAGAGCTGAAATCAATTCAATTGAAACGAAAACAACAATAAAAAGAATCAACGAATCTAAGACCTGGTTCTTTGAGAAAGTTAACAAGATAGACAAGCCCTTAGCCAAACTAATCAAAAAAAAAAAAGAGAGAGAGAGAGAGAGAGAGAGAGAGATTGTTCAAATCAACAAAATCAGAAATGAAAAGGGGGACATAACAACAGACCCCCAGGAAATACAGAGAATTATCAGATCATAATTTTAAAATCTGTATTCCACAAAAATGAAAAACCTAGAAGAAATGGACAGCTTTCTGGACAAGTACAATCTACCAAAATTAGATGAAGATCAGATTAATTACTTAAAAAGGCCTATATCCCTTAAGGAAATTGAAGATGTCATTAAAAACCTCCCCAAACATAAAAGCCCTGGTCCAGACGGTTTTAGTGCCGAATTCTACTGGACATTCAAAGAAGAATTACTACCATTACTCCTCAAACTATTTCACACAGTAGAAACTGAAGGAATATTGCCAAATTCCTTTTATGAGGCCACAATTACCCTAATACCCAAGCCACTCAAAGACATGATAAAGAAGGAGAATTACAGAAATATTTCCCTCATGAATATTGATGTGAAAATTCTCAACAAAATTTTGGCAAACCATATACAACAATGTATAAAGGATATCATCCACCACGACCTAGTAGGCTTCATCCCAGAAATGCAGGGCTGGTTTAACATACAAAAAACTGTAAATGTTATCCATCATATAAACAAACTAAAGGAGAAAAACCACATGATCATATCCTTAGATGTGGAAAAAGCCTTTGATAAAATTCAACATTCCTTTATGATTAAAGCCCTGGAGAGATCAGGAATACAGGGAGAATACCTAAATATAATTAAGGCGATTTACAAGAAGCTGACAGCCAGTATCAAACTTAATGGAGAAAAATTCAAAGCAATCCCACTAAAATCAGGAACTAGACAAGGATGTCCTCTCTCCCGTTATCTATTCAATATAGTTCTCAAAGTTTTAGCTAAAGCAATAAGGGAACCAAAAGAGATTAATTGGATATAAATTAGAAAAGAAGAAGTGAAGCTATCTCTATTTGCAGATGATATGATTGTATACAAAAGTTACCCACAAAATTCTTCCAAGGAACTGCTACAGCTGATAAACACCTTCAGCAATGTAGCAGGATACAAGATTAACTCAAAGAAATCAGTAGCCCTTCTATACACTAGATAGATAGAAGAGCTGAAAAAGAAATAAGTGAAACATTACCCTTCATAAAAGCTGCAAATAGTATTAGATACCTTGGAGTAACTCTAACCAAAGAAGGAACAGACCTATTTGACAAAAATTTTAAATCACTGAAGAAAGAAATTGAAGAGGATATCAGAAAATGGAAAGCTTTCCCATGTTCCTGGATTGGTAGGATCAACATAGTAAAAATGGCAATTCTACCAAAGGCAATCTACAGATTCAATGCACTGCCCAACAAAATCCCAATGCAATATTTTTGGACCTTGAAAGAACAATACTCAATTTCATTTGGAATAACAGGAAAGCCAGGATTGCCAAAACAATTTTACTCAACAGAAGAACCTCAGGAGGTATCACCATCCCTAACTTCAAGCTATACTATAGGGTTACAATAATAAAAACAGCCTGGTACTGGCATAAAAACAGACTTGTGGACCAATGGAACAGAATTGAGGATCCAGACATTAACCCTAAACCCTATGAACACCTAATCTTTGACAAAGAGGCCCAAAACATTCAATGGAGAAAAGATAGTATCTTTAACAAATGGTGTTGGCATAGCAGGATGGAAGTGTTCAGAAAAATGCAAATAGATCTGAGCCTGTCACCCTGCACAAAACTCAAATCCAAGTAGATCAAAGACCTCAACTTAAACCCAGCCACTCTGAACTTGATAAAAAGGAAAATGGGAAATACACTTCTGTGAATTGGCACAGGTGAACACTTCCTAAATATAACACCAGCAGCACAGACACTAACATCAACAATCAATAAGTGGGATCTCCTGAAGCTAGGAAGCTTCTGCAAAGCCAAAGACACTGTCAATAGGAATAAACAACAGCCTACAGAATGGGAAAAGATTTTCACCAACCCTACAAGTGATAGAGGACTGATCTATAAGATATATAAAGAGTTTAAGAATCTAGAGCCCAAAACCTTGAATAATCCAATCCAAAAGTGGGGTACAGATCTAAAAAGCAAATTCTCAGCAGAGGAACTACGAATGGCTGAAAGGCACCTGAAAAAGTGCTCATCATCTTTAGCTGTCAGAGAAATGGAAATCAAAACAACTTTGAGATACCACCTAACACCTGTTAGATTGGCTAAGATAAAAGGCACAGATGACAGCCATTGAAGAGGATGTGGAGCAAGGGCAATACTCCTCCATTGTTGGTGAGAGTGTAAGCTTGTTCAGCCACTTTGGAATGCAATATGGCAGTTTCTCAGAAAATTGAGAATCAATCTCTCCAAGGACCCAGCAATACCACTTCTGAGTGCATACCCTAAAGATGCACAGTCACACTCCAAAGGTATTAGCTCAACTATGTTCATACCAGCATTATTTGTAATAGAAAGAACCTGGAAACAACCTAAATGTCCCTCAATGGAAGAATGGTTTAACAACCTGTGGTACATTTACACATTGGAATACTACTCAGCAGTAAGAAAAAAATGATATCCAAAAATTCGCAGGCAAATGGATGGATTTGGAAAATATCCTCTTGAGCGAGGTATCACAAACTCAGAAGGATAAGCAGGGGATGTACTCACTCATTAGTGGTCTCTAAACAAACAAACAAGAAAAAAAGCCAAGCATGCCCAAGCTGCAAGCCACAACCACTGAACAGCTTGGGATCAGAAACACCCTGGAATGACCCTTTGGATCCCACTCCAACTATAGGAACACTTGACTCACTCTTGAGGGAGGGGGGACAAAACTGGATTTGCCAAGAGTGGAGACTGATCTAAGCATTGTTGTGTCAGTGGGATCATAGGACTGTCTGCTCCTTGCCCAGGGAGGGGATGGAGAGTTGTGGAGAAGAAAAAATGACCTGATGTGGCTGGAGGGGGAAGGGACCTTGAATGGGGATATACAGAGATAGAAAAAAAAATCCAGAGGGAAAGCTGAACACAATGTAATTTTATGTGTATCAAATTATTTGCATTATCAGCCTTGATAAGTCATGCTTTTGATTTTTATTTTCTTTATAGTTATTGTTAACTTATCAGTATTTTAAATTCAATTTGCTGTTTTTCTTGATAAATACAAAATAAAAAAGAAACAAAAAAAAAACAAACAAACAAACACAAAAAAAAGATCCCTGCCCATTGGGGCAAGGAGTTCTTAGCCTTCCCCTGTGCCAGATGTAACAATAAAATCTTCATGCATGTTAAAAAAAAATGCAGTACATGAACAATATTGTTCATGTAAGACTGTTTCTTAGTTGTCTGTGCTATGTTTCCCTACAAACTCTGTAGCAGACAGAGAGAGACTTTGGCTGTGAGGGTTCCCCTAGCTACTGCTAAGACAAGGGATCTTGCGCTGCCACCCTGCCTCCAACTGCTTCAACAGAGACAGACTGAGGAATCTGAAAGCCAGATTCAAACTCCACCCCAATGTGAGGTGAGGTCAGCAGGCCACAGCACCTGAAACCCTGCCAGGGAAAATTGTGTTCCAGTTCTGGATCTGGGACCAGGTTCTGTCTGTGGTGAATGTCTCAACACATCCCTTAGCAGACAGGAACAGAGTCTGAAGGTGAAGACCTCCTAAAATTGCATATAAATGAAGGGACATTGCACAGTGACCCCGCCTCAACTGCTTCAACATAGAAAGACTAAGGACTTAAAATTCAGACCCCAGCCCAAAGCAGAGTCAGATATTGAGCAGATCCCTTTCTCAGAGGTGACAGGAGTCACACAATCCCTCTTGCCACAACTGACCAGGAGCCACATAATCATGTACCACTGAGCCATGGACAGACGCCAGTGCAAAAATATATATATAATAATATAATGAACAACAAGGTAACTCCAGAAGAAAGTGGCAGTTCTACAACTATAGACCTGAACTGAGTAATGAAGAGGAAGCAGAATGAAGCAACACTAAAAATACCTTTATTATGATCACTGAAGCCCTCAAAGAAGATATGAAAAATTCCCATAAAGAAATAGAAGAAAATACAACCAAGGAATTAGAAGAGATGAACAACTATATGAAAGAAACATGCCAGGAACTAAGAACTGAAACAGAAGCAATAAAAAAGGCACAAAATGAGGAAATGATGGAAATAGAAAACCTGAACAAAAAAGCTGGAACCACACATGCAAGCAAAACCAACAGAATTTAAGAGATGGAAGATAGAATCTCTGAAGTGAAAGACTCAGTAGCTCAAAAAGATGTATCATTCAAAGAAAATACTAAAACCAAAAAAGCCATAACACAAAATGTTCAGGAAATTTGGGACACCAGGAAAAGACCTAACTAATAAGAATAGAAGAAGGCAAAGAATACTAGGACAAAGGCAAAGGTAATGTATTCAATAAAATCATAGAAGACAACTTTTCTAACTTGAAGAAGGAAATGCCTATGATACAAGATGCTTACAAAACACTAAATAGATATGCCCCACCCAAAATGTCAGCATGCCACATAATAATAAAGCTACAAAACATACAGAACAAAAAAAATTAAAGCTACAAAAGAAAAAGGTCAACTTACCTATAAAAGCAGACCCATCAGAATACCACCTGAATATTCAATGGAAATGATGAAAGCTACAAGGGCTTGGTCAGAAGTTATACAGACGCTAAAAGAGCATGGCTGCCAAACTAGAATACTATACCCTGCAAAATTATCAATCACCATAGATGGAGTAACCAAGATATTTCACGAAAAAGTCAGACTGAAACAATACATATCTACCAATCCAGCCCTCCAGAAAACATTAGAGGGAAATCTCCAACCCTAAGGACCCCAGATAGACAAAGGAAACCACAAACAATCAATTACTCCACAGAAGAATACCCCAGAGGAAGGAAATACAAACAAGTTACCTCCAAAAATAGCAGGAAATATCAATCAGTGGTAACTAATATCCGTTAACATCAATGGATTCAACTCTCTTATAAAATGACACACATTAACAAGATGGAAACAGCAACAGAAACCATCCTTCTGTTGCCTACAAGAAACTCAACAACAGAAACCATCCTTCTATTGCCTACAAGAAACTCACGTCAAACACAAAGACAGACACAGGCTTAGAGTAAAGGGTTGGGAAAAATTTTCCACTCAAATTGTCCTAAGAAACAAGCTGGGGTTGCCATACTAAGATCTAACAAAGTAGACTTTAAGATAAAAGCAATTAAAAGGGACCAAGATGGTGATTACTTATTCATCACAGGAAAAATTGGTCAAGAGGAGATTTCAATCTTGAGTATTTATGCCACTAATATAAGGACACCTACCTATGTAAAAGAAACACTGCTAAAGCTTGAACACCACATTATTTCCCACACTCTAATAGTCAGAGACTTCAATACCCCATTTTCACCCCTGGTTAGGTCAACCAGACAGAGAATCAACAGAGAAATAAGGAGTCTAATAGAGGCAATGAAGCAAATGGTTTTAATAGATATCTATAGAAGCTTCCACCCAAATGCAAAGGAATATATATATTTCTCAGTTACTCATGGTACTTTTGCCAAAATTGTCCACATAATTGGTCATAAAACAAATATCAACAGATACAAAAAAATGAAAATAATCCCTTGTAACATATCAGACCACCAGGGCCTAAATTTTGAGTTCAACATCATCAAAAATCAAAGAAAACCTACCAACTCATGGAAATTAAAATTTACTCAGCTGAACCACCTTTGGGTCAAGGAAAAAAAATAAGAAAGAAACCAAAGTCTTCCTAGAATTTAATGCAAATGAATACACAATGTAGCCAAATTGGTGGGACACAATGAAAGCAGTCTTCAGAAGAAAATTCATAGCACTAGATGCCTGTATGAAAAACTTAGGGAAATCACACACTAGAGAACTAATAACTCAGCTGAAATCCTTAGTACAATTAGAAGCAAACTCACCTAGATGGAGTGGATGCCAGGAAATAATCAAACTTAGAGCTGAAATCAATACAATTGAAACAAAAACAGCAATACAAAGAATCAATGAAATTAAGAGTTGATTCTTTAAGAAAGTTGATTCTTTAAGAAAGATAGATAAGCCCTTATCCAAACTAATCAAAAAGCAGAGAGAATATTCAAATCAACAAAATCTGAAATGAAAAGGAGGACATAACAGCAGTCCCCCACGAAATCCAGAGAATTATCATATCAAACTTTGACAATCTATATTTCACAAAAATAGAAACCTATAAGAAATGGACAACTTTCTGGATAGGTACCATTCACAAAAAATAAATAAATAAATAAATAAATAAAGGTCAGATTAATTACCTAAACAGGCCTACAAACCTTAAGGCAATTGAAGCTATCATTTAAAGCCTCACCAAAAATAAAAGCCCTGGTCCACATGGTTTCAGTGCCAAATTCTACCAACCATTCAAAGGAAAATTATTACCATTACTCCTCAAATTTTTCACACAGTAGAAACTGAAGGAATATTGCCAAATTCCTTTTATGGGGCCAAAATTTCCCTAATACCCAATCACCCAAAGATACAACAAAGAAGAAGAACTAATGACCAATTTCCCTCATGAATATTGATGCTAAAATTCTCAACAAAATTTTAGCAAACAATATACAACAATATATAAAAAATATCATCAACCACGACCAAGTAGGCTTTATCGCAGAAATACAGGGATGGTTCAACATACAAAAAAACGTAAACAATATCCATCATATAAACAAATTAAAGGAATAAAACCACATGATCATATTCTTAGATGCTGAAAAAACTTTTGACAAAATCCAAAACTGCTTTATGATTAAAGCCCTGGAGATATCAGGAATAAAGGGAGAATACCTAAATATAATTAAGGTGACTTAAAAGAAGCTGACAGCCATCATCAAACTTAATGGAGAAAAACTCAAAGCAATCCCACTAAAATCAGAAACTAGACAAGAATGTCCTCTCTCCTCTTATCTATTCAATATAGTTCTTGGAGTTTTAGCTAAAGAAATAAGAGAACCAAAGGAGATTAAGTGGATACAAACTAGAAAAGAAGAAGTGAAACTATCTCTATTTGCAGATGATATGATTGTATACAAAAGTGACCCACAAAATTCTTTCAAGAAACTACTATGGCTGATAAACACCTTCAGCAATGTATTAGGATACAAGATTAACTTAGAGAAATCAGTAGCCCTTCTATACACTAAAGACAGAAGAGCTGAAAAAGAAATAAGGGAATCATTACCCTTCTTAATAGTTGCAAATAGTATTAAATACCTTGGAGTAACTCTAACCAAAGAAGTAACAGATATATTTGACAAAAATTTTAAATCACTGAAGAAATTGAAGAGGATATCAGAAAATGAATAGCTATCCCATGTTCGTGGATAGGTAGGATCAGCATAGTAAAAATGGCAATCCTACCAAAAGCAATCCACAGATTAAATGCACTCTCCATCAAAATCCCAACACAATATTTTTGGACCTTGAAAGGACAATATTCAATTTCATTTGGAATAACAGGAAAGCCAGGATTGCCAAAACAATTTTTATCAACAAAAGAACCTCAAGAGGTATCACCATCCCTGACTTCAAGCTATACTATAGAGCTGCAGTAATAAAAACAGCCTCATACTGGCATAAAAACAGACTTTTAGAACAATGGAATAGAATTGAGGATCCAGACATTAATGCAAAAACCTAGGAACACCCGATTTTTGACAAAGAGACCCAAAATATTCAATGGAAATAAGATAGTATATTTACCAAATGTTGTTGGCATAGCTGGATGGTAGTGTGTAGAAAAATGCAAATAGATCCAAGCCTGTTACCCTACACAAAACTCAAACTCAAGTGGATCAAAGACCTCAACATAAACCCAGCCACTTTAAACTTGATAGAAAAGGAAGTGGAAAATACACTATCATGGTAATTTACCTGTCATGAGATATATATTAATTAATAGTTATTATCCAAACATCACTTACAGAGAAGGGTTTTGTTCAAAGGGAGAAAATAGAGGGGGAAATAGCTCACTGGAGTTTTCCAACTGCCCAGTCTGCCGCCGATCCAGGAACCATGCCAGAGCCTGGTTTTCTCTTCCGCCTCTTTCATCTGGGGGCTTTACTTCTGATGCTCTTTCTAGTTGACCACGCCCCGCTCGGCTCCAGCACTCTGATGCAATCAGTTCACATGTGTAGCTTCTGATTTCCCACTATATCTCTCCCTTTTGTCTAAATAGGAAGGTTCTAAACTAAGTATAAAACTACATATTATTGGGATCATCATAAGGCAGTGTCTAGGGAAGAGAAAGATACTAACATAAGTGAGTTCAAACTACCACTAACAACCAACAAATACAAGGTGCAATTTAATGTCTAAAATGTTGATACAAGGAAATGTACAGGGATTGCTTCAAGGCTGTTTATCTTGAACAATAAAGTTCTAACACATGAGTGTCTTTGCTGAGATGTGAAGTAATAACAACCTCAACTATCCAATATTCAACCCCATCAAGACCTGAGAAGGAAAATATATACTTGAAGTTGGAAGCATGACGAAGTAACTTCCAAAATTTAGGAGAAGACAACGGCAGTTAATTACCTGGACAGTCATCCACCACTTCTCTGTACAATGGGAGCATCCATCCTTGTGGCTACTGGCCTATGATATCTGACAAGTCTCCACAGAAGCAGGGTGATTTTTGGTAGGACAGTCTTATCCTCTCTAGGCAGGCTTTGGCAAATTCTATCCTTCATCCTGCTCGTCCATATCGGACATAGAGCACACTGACAGCAGTCAGGGCAAGTGCCGTCCTTTGCCCCTCAGGCCATTGTTCACCAAACAAGACAATCTCTTTGAAAGATGTCTGAGATGCTCAACACCACCTTGAAAAAGGGACGGTGATGCCAGGAGTTGTCATGTCTCTCAAGGCCAAATTAGAGATAACAAAATCTTGAATGCTAGATTCTCTTGGTCTATGAAGCAGTTGAAGATGCCTATCTATCTGGTGTATTCGAACATGTTCCCAAAAAGCCTGAGTATCCTGACTGTTAGGTAGCAAATCTGAGTAACCATAATCTGAAATCCCAATCAGCCAAGAAAGTTAAGCTAACATTGTAAAAATAGACATTCCAAAATGAGTGTACAGCTCCTCCATAATAATTTCTAGTATAACAATTTTATGAATATTAACCAAACTACACATTTGTATCAAATGACAACAATATCCTAACTATATATCATTATATATACATATAAACAGAGTTATATAAAACAATTTGTGTATATATTACAAAAAATGTTATGACTAGCATAAATAATTAGAGGTAGAAATTGCATTATGGAAATGGAAATATACTTAACACACATCAATGTGCAAAATATTTTAAACAGAAGTAGACATGTGCAAATTAAGGCAATTAAACATTCAGCTTTGTATCAAAGTACATATTATCACAATCAAACATATAGATTGATTTCCCATTTGTATCAATATACAAACATTTGTACCAAGTCAATTCATTTTTGATTCATTCTTTGGTTAACAGTTGTTTGTAAGTATAATGATCTCCTATCTATTACATTTTCCTTCTTTCTCTCTCTCTTTTTTTAATTTTCTACATCTATAATATCATTCTATCCTTTACCCAAGATTAACTTATAACCATCATATCAAATGATAATTGACCATAACCCTCCCTAGAATGACCAGCTTATCGGGAAGGGGATGTAGTTCTTTCATTAAGTTACATCATGCTGGCCTGTGAGTGATGGGCATCTCTGTGGGGTCCTGTAAACTAAACAATGGTTAAGTCCTAATGAAGTAACTGTAAACATATGTATAACCATTCCATAAGCATATATAACCATTCTCATCATACTGAATGACTTCATCTTAAATTCTTGTTCAAGATATGATATGAAACTATCTTACAACTGTCCTGATTGCTCTGTACCTCAAAAGTGATCACTGAGTGACATACAGCAGTTTCCTTCTTTCTCTGTCTCAAGGGTCTTTCTTTTTTTTTCTTTTTTTTGGTGGGGGCCCCATCTTCCTTCTGGATGCCTTGGAGAGTGTTGGTAGGAGAAATTTTTTTTTATAGTTGGGAATCCAATGAATACTTTTAACTGAAGATATCGAACCATCAGAAAAAATTGTGTGCAAACAAGATTTTTAGATTAAGAGAGTAAGAAATGTAGGAAGAAATAAAATTTAAGATTTAACACAAAAGTGAGATAATATTGGTCCTTATATATTTCATCTATTTTCTGTCTCATGTCAGGTGGCTTTTCTAATGTCAGACAGAATCTCTTAAGGTTTTATTTACCAATACACTTGGGTTTAGAGAGGGAGAAAGCCACTTGCTCCACCTCCAAAGCCAGCCTTTTTTGTTACCAAACCAGGACTTTATATATATATATATATATATATATATATATATATATATATATATATATAAAATCATTAGATATAGATGTACAGTTGTGAGAATAGAGAAATTACCCTTAGTGCCTGTCAGTGTCAGGTGTCCTTATAATCTCATGTAGTCCTTTTAACATTTCAAAAGTCTGAGCATTCAGCATCCTTTTAGCTTTGTGAAGAGGGTTGTATCCATTCTTCTGTAAAAACAAAATTAAGACCCTGCCCTACCTTAGTTAAGTGAATGTTCCTTACCACATATCCAATTGTCATATTGGCAGATGAGCCATTACTCCATCTCCTCAGGAGGGTTCTCCTTTTCGAATTGATTCTTTATCAATCTTATTGGTACCCATATTTTCTCTTTTCCTATGGAAACAAAAGCAAAACCCCTACCCCAATGAAGCACATGCCCTGGCTTCCATTCTGAAGTTAGTACATCCTTAAAATAAACAGGTTGATTCAACTCAGAAGTCCTTTCTATTACCCATTGTTTCTCTGCAGCTGAAGTTCCTTTTTCATCAGCATTAAGAAAGTTTAATGTCAACAAGGCACTATGTAATCTCTCCCTGGGTTTTTTCATACCACCTTTCTGTTTATGAAGCATCTCTTTCAAGGTCTTATGGGATCTAATCACAACTGCTTCTCCAGTGGAATTGTGTGGATCCCAGTAAGGTGCTTTATGTCATAATATCAAAAATCTGCTTCATTTTCTGGGAAACATAAACTGGAGCATTGTCAGTCTTAATTTGCTCAGGAATTCCCAATATGGCCATGGCTTCCAGAAGATAAGTGAGTACTGCATTAGCATTTTCAGAACTTGGGGCGGTAGCACACTGCATACCTGGGTAGGTATCAATGGTATGATGAATGTATTTAATCTTACCAAATTCCAGGAAGTGAAACACATCCATCTGCCAAATCTCATTGCTCATTGTACCCTTAGGATTACTCCCAGGGTGTAAGGATGGTTGATTGTAAAGGTAACACTTGTCACACTTCCACAAAATTTCCTTGGCTTGATCCAAGTGATGGGAAAACTCTTCTTTAAACCCTTGCTATTGACATGATGCTTCTTGTGAAACTCTGAGGCTTCTACCACATTCCCTATTAATAACCGATCAATTTCATCTTTACCCTGAGTTAAAGGCCCAGGAAGGGCTGAATGAGGCCTGATGTGTGTTGTATACATAGGATGTGTTCTATTTCTGATGATATCCTGTAGCTGTACAAACAAAAAGGTTAATTCTATATCATCAGGAATGAAGTCAGCAGTTTCAATATGAAATGCAACTCCTTCTGTGTAATGAGAGTCAGTTATCAGGTTAAGAGGTTCAGTAAAATCCAATAACACCATAATGATGGCATATAGTTCTGTCTTCTGAACAGAATCATAAGGAGTCTGTGTCAGCTTACTGAAGTTTTCAGATTTATAACCAGCCTTTCCTGTTTAATTTGCATCAGTAAAAAGTGTAGGAGCTCCAGAAATAGGTTTATCCTGTACCACATGGGGGAAAATTCAATTAATTTTCTTTAGAAACTGAATCCTTTTGCTTTGGGGATATTTATTATTAATCTCTCTCAGAAAACTACTACAGGCCTTTTGCCAAGGTTCATTATCTGCCCATAATTGATCAATTTCCTCATTGGTCAAAGGTACAACAATTTCTGCAGGATCCTTTCCAGTCAACTGTTGAAGTCTGAATTTTCCTTTGATGATAAAATCTGAAATCTTTTCAATGTATGTTTTCAGTTTTTTACTTGGGCTATGTGGCAGAAATATCCATTCTAATATAATATTTTCTCTTTGCTTTATGACTCCTGTAGGGGAATACTCAGAAGGCAGAATAACCAGGATGCAGTCGAGGTCTGGGTCTATACGGTTAACATGTGCTTCTTGTAATCTCTTTTCCACCAATGCTAATTCTTTCTCAGCTTCAGCAGAAAATTCCCTGGGACTGTTCAGATCCTTATCTCCATCTAAAGTTTTCAACAAATGAACCAGTTCATAGTTTTTAATACCAATAACTGGACATATGTGGGCAATATCCCCTAATAGCTTCTGAAAGTCATTAAGTGTCTTTAATCTGTCCATCTTAAGTTGTACCTTCTGAGGTCTAATTGTTAGCAAGCCTATTTTATATCCCAAATAATTGATAGAATCCCCTCTTTGTATCTTTTCAGGGGCAATGTGAAGTCCCCAATCAGGCAACACCTTCTTCAATTCTTCAAACAAACAGTCTTTCTAAAGTGTTTATGTCTGGGTCTGCTAACAATATATCATCCATATAATGGTAAATGATGGTCGTGGGAATTGTTTTCATATCACTTCTAATGGTTGTTGGACAAAATATTAGCATAGGGTGGGGCTATTCAACATCCCCTGTGGAAGGACCCTCCATTGGTACCTTTTCACGGGATGTGCATTATTGAGAGTAGGTACAGTGAAAGCAAACTTCTCTTTATCTTGTTCTTGTAGAGGTATGGTTAAAAAAAAAAGCAGTCCTTCAGATCAATAACTATAATAGGCAATCCTTTAGGTAGCAAAGAAGGTAAAGGTATAGCAGACTGCAAGGTGTCCAAGGGATGAATCACTTTATTAATTGCTCTTAAATCTGTCACCATTCTCCATTTCCCAGATTTCTTCTTGACCACAAATACAGGGGAATTCCATGGGCTGGTTGATTCTTCAATATGCTGAGCTTGTAACTGCTCCTGTACTAATTGTTCTAGGGCTAGCAATTTCTCCTCTGTCAAAGGCCATTGTTGGACCCAAATAGGTTTGTCTGTCAACCATTTCAAAGGCAAGGCTGTGAGTGTCTTAGGGATGCTTGTAGCTTTTAGACTGCATTGTTGTGCAACCTGAATAACTGACGGCTGTTTTATGTAGCATCTTGAGGTATTGCTTTCAAGTTCATGATTGGGTCTTTGGTTGATATTTAAGCCTGGAGGGATCTTAATTTGAGTGTTCCATTGTTGCAGTAAGTCACGACCCCATAAGTTCACTGCTATGTTGGCCATGTGTGGCTTCAATCTTCCTCTCTGTCCTTCTGGTCCTATGCATTCGAGCCATCTCACACTCTGTTTTACCTGAGACAATGTCCCAATACCTAAATATTGAACGTCTACCTCCTGGGGTGCCATACCTGTGGAGTTATGATCGAAACATCAGCTCCAGTGTCGACTAAACCTTGCAAAACATATTGTCTATTCTTATGGTCAACTTTGGTCTTTGTTCATTTATGGAGGTCTGCCAAAATATGTGTTTTATTGGTTTACTGGATACCATCAACTTCTCTTGTAAGGGAGATCTATTGTCTATGGCTACAAGGTCTATTGTTTCAGGCTTGGGATTTGTTACTCATCCTGAGAATACTGCTCTTCCACTGTGATTGGATATGACTGAACCTTTTTTGGCTTGAGGTCTGACTCTTAGCGTCTTCCCAGGGGAAGCTCCGAGTTATGCTTCTTGATGTTAAAAGCTTGCCATCTTTGTCTCTTATACATCTACATTCATTTGTCCAATGTCTGCCTTTGTTACATCTCCTACAAAGTCCAGGAGGTAATGGCCTTCTGTTTAAGTCACTCCTAGGATTGGGAGAATTCCCAGGTATACTTTGCCTACAATTTCTCTTTCTATGGCCTGGCTTACCACAATTCAAACAAATAATGCTCTGATTTCCCATTTTACCATTTCCAATGGCTTGTCCTACCCAATTCTCTTGATCAGAGTGCAGATATTCAACATTAATTGCAAGTTGAATCCATTCTTCTATGGATGCACCACTGATCTTTAATGGCATGATCAATTTCTTACATGTCATATTAGCATTATTCAAGGCCAAAGAGAGTATCAATTGCTTCCAAACTTCTGAATCTGACACTGCTCTATTTACAGCCTGAGTCAACCGCTGTATAAAGTCTGTATAAGGCTCCTTTGGACATTGTTTAATCTGAGTATATGACTCAATTCTCTGTCCAGGGTCTAAAATCTTTTCCCAAGCATGTAAGACAGCAGTACGGCACAGCAACAAAGCATGGTCATCATAAGTAGCCTGAACTGATACATCCGCAAACTGGCCTTTCCCAAGGATTTGGTCCTTGGAGACAGTAACATTCCCAGTTTGAACTTGAGTTTCCAAGGCTTTAGCCTATTCCCTAAACCAATTTCTCCACTGCAAGCTTTGGCCATCGTTCAACACTGTGGTTGCTAAATTCTTCCAGTCATTAGGAATTACACGATTCTGTGCTGACCATGAGTTTATGGATTGTTTAACAAAAGATGATTGTGCTCCATATGTAACTATGGCTTTCTTTATTGTTTTTATATCCTCCATGAGTATAGGTTCATAATTGTATCCCATGTTATCTGAAGCCCTTCCATGTGATTGTGGTTTTTTGGTCTCTGCCACAACTGGGAATAGAGTTGGAGGGGTGGGGGGCAGCCCCCTCATGTAACCACCCTAGGTAGAATACCTTCCCTACAGTAGCATCTTTTAAGAGGGGGCTCTGTGTTGTCTAGAGCAGATGTTGTCTCAGAATTCTTTTCTAAATTCTCCAAGTGAGCTTCATGATCTTGTAACCTAGTAGCAATGTTCTTTTCTAGTGCTTTAAAGTCCTCTATAAATGACCTCTCCAAAAATTTCACAGAGTGGAAAATCCTCAGTCTCCACATCTAACTGTTCTACTACCTTCTGTTCCAGTTTCCTAGAATTTTCATCCATTTTCCTAGAATTTTCATCCATTTTCCTAAAATTATCATCAATATAAGCTCTGCATTCCTCTCTAACCAATGCAGACCACTCCTCTATGGAAGGAACAAGTTTCTGGATTGTCTTAATATGTTCATCCATGCCAGACATCTTAGCCTCACATGCCCTATGGGGAACATGTTCATCTCTATGTTGGGATTTTTTAAAATAGGTAGTTGTAAAGTATATTATCTCACAAAAAAGCAAAGGAACTCCTGGGTTGATGTAGCCTCCAAATGCATAATCCTGAAAATAATCCTCTATCACGATTTTGAAAAAGTGGGTAAAATTCTGAACATTCATCTGGTCAGACATTGGAAAAGAAAAAGGATTACCTTACTCAGATGTAATGAGGACTTACAGCCAGCAGATATCACAGTTGTGATCAGCAGTGGCAGCATCTGTGCCTCAAAAGAGGTGGTGATTCGGCCGGAACAGTGTTTGTTTCTTTCAACAAATCCTATCTGGTGTGTGTCACCAGAACTGGCTCAATCCAGTCTCTCCAATTTCTGCTCACTGACTGCTCTCACTAGCTCTGCCTGGAGACCAGAGCTGGGGCTGGGGGCAAGTCCCTAACCAGCTGCTAGCTCAGCTCCGAGGCTGGGGGAACCTGGCAGGGCTCCGTGGAGTCAGCCTCATGTTGGTAGGCACCAGATATTATGGTACTTAATCCGCTGTGAGATATATATTAAGTAATATTTACTATCCAAATATCACTTACAAGGAAGGGTTTTGTTCAAAGGGAGAAAATAGAGGGGGAATCAGTATGCCAGAGAGTTTTCCATCCACCCAATCTGCCACCAATCCAGGTACCGTGCCACAGCCCGGCTTCCTCTTTACCCTCTTTCATCTGAAGCCTTTACTTCCGATGCTCTTTCCAGTTGACCATGCCCTTCTTGGCTCCAGCACTCTGACACAATCAGTTCACATGTGTAGCTTCTGAATTCCCGCTACAATATACTTCTATGAATTGGCACAGGCAACTACTTCCTAAATATAATACCAGTGGCACAGAAACTAAAATCAACAATCAATAAGTGGGAGTTCCTCAAGCTGAGAAGCTTCTGTATAGTCACAGACAATGTCAATAGGACAAAATGACAGCCTAGAAAATGGGAAAAGATTTTCACCAATCCTACTAGTGATAGTGGACTGATCTCTAAGATTTAAAGAACTCAGGCATATAAAGCCCAAAACCTTTAATAACCCAATCAAAAAATAGGGTTCAGATCCAAAAAGGGAATTCTCAGCAGAAGAATTATAAATGGCTGAAAATCACCTGAAAAAATGTTCCTCATCTTTAGCCATCAGAGAAATGCAAACCAAAACAACTTTGAGATACCATCTGACACCTGTTAAATTGGCTGAGATAAAAGACACAGAGGACAGCCTATGCTGGAGAGTATGCAGAGCAAGGGGAACACTCCTCCATTGTTTGTGGGAGTGTAAGCTTGTTCATTCACTTTAAAATGTTGTATGGCAATTTCTCAGAAAATTGAGAATCAATCTCCCCAAAGACCCAGCAATACCACTTCTGGGTGCATACCCTAAAGATGCATAGTAGCACTCCAAAGGCATTAGCTCAACTATGTTCATAGCAGCATTATTTGTAATAGCAGGAACCTGGAAACAACATAGATGTCCCTCAGCTGAAGAATGGAATAACAAACTGTGTTACATCTACACAATGGAGTACTACTCAGCAGTAAGAAAAAATGATATCCTAAAATTTGCAGGCAAATGGATAGATTTGGAGAATATCCTCCTGAGTGAGGTATCTCAAACCCAGAAAGATAAGCAGGGGATGTACTCACTCATTAGTGGACTCTAAACAAACAAACAAACAAACAAGAAAAAAACAAAGCATGCCCAAGCTGCAAGCCACAACCATTGAACATCTTGGGGTCAGAAACACTTTGGAATGACTCCTTGGATCCCATTCAACCTTTAGGACACTTGACTCAGTCTTGAGGTTGAGGGGAGAAAATTGGATCTGCCAGGAATGGAGGCTGAACTAAGTAATATTGGGACAGTTAGACCTTGGGACAGCCTGCCTCCTGTCCAGGGAGGGAATGGGGAGTTGTGAAGAAGAGAGAATGACCTGATGTGGTGGGATGGGGAAAGGCCCTTGAATAAGGATATACAAGGATAGAAAGTGTGACTTCTTTGTTCATAATAATAAAATAAAATAACCCAATAATAAATATAAAAAAGACTATTGCTGATATTCCTTTTATGTTATATAGATTATGTTTTAAGGAAAACTCCAAGTTGATATTTTAAATCCTACAACAATCTAATTTTTAGATTTAATTTCATTGTTTAATGACTGGATGTAGTTTGTATTTTTATTTTCAATTTGTAACTAATTAGGAAATAAAAAATATAAAATAAAATTACCTTTCTCTAAAAGGTTGCATTGTAACTTTTGTAGCACATTGATCAGAGACACAGCCTATAACTTTTCTGAAGTCAAGAATTGCTATTAAAATTAAATTTTTTCTCAATAAACTGCATTATTGCTTGATATATACAAGATTGAAATCTTTCTGAATAATCTATGTTTCTTGTAAGAGGCTGCTATAGAGCACTATCCATAGGGCAGAAGGCCATCAGAGTTACCAAAGAAGCTGTGACTACACACATTAGACCTTCAATAACTGGTATTATTCCCTTATAGCAGTCAATAATGGGGAGAGTGACATCACTCTATAGAACTGGCCTACCTTATATGCAATTTTGCCCAGGCTGAATGTGCTCTCCAGAGGTGACAAGTAGAAAGTTAACTCAAGGTGTGTGTTCATTAATGCAGTTGTTATCCAGGCTGGAATAAGTCACTTCAATGCTGTGGCTACATTGGGATTCCTTACATACCTTAAGTTACCATACATTCATACTCTGTAAGAGAGTTGAATAAATTCACTAATTCCTGCAATGATATTTTATATACCCAAGAAATAAATCTTGGCTGAAGATGAGAGGACAGCCAGAGAGGTCAAGAAGTAGTGCCACACACCTTTAACCCCACCACTAGGAAGTTTGAGATAGGAAGTGATATGACTAGGGAGAGAAAGAAATATAAGGTGATAGGAGAAAAGAGTTCTCCTCTTCTGTTTTGGTTGAGGATTCAGGTATTCAGTCTGAGAACTTTTGGAGATAGGATCTCCTTTCAGCCTGAGTAAAAAGTTTTTCTAGTGTTTTGCTTCACTTCTTCTCTGATATTTAAGCTTTTATGCCAATATCTGGTTCTGGGTTTTTATTATAAGAACATTAGGATTTGTGTCACAAATTTTCAGATTCACACTTTGATGGAATTGTACTTTGGTATATCAACAATGCTGCCTGTGGTGGGAAATAATGTTTGAGTATCTCTAGGAAAAAGTTCGAGCAATGACAGGTAATATATGTGATGATATCTTTCAAATACTGGTTGCCCCTGACTCAGTCTTGATGTTGAGGTGAGAAGACTGGATCTGCCAGAAGTGGATGCTAAACTGAGCAATATTGAGTCCTTGGGACCTCCTGCCCTAGCTAGAGATGGGGAGATGTGGAGAAGAGAGAGTGATTTTAAGGGGTGGGAGGGGGAAGAGACTTTAAATAAGGATATACATGGATAGAAAACGTGAATTTATTCATAATAAAAAATGAAAGAAAAATTACTGGTTGCATAAGGTGTCATTACAATGCCTATATTTTAAAGCTTATATTGCTGAGTGTGTTCACTTGTCACAAAGCAGCACCATTAAATTGCCACTCTGAAGTGCCTCAGTTTACCTGATTTGTTCATGCTTGACAGCAATGCTTCAAATTTTTATTTCTCTCCTAGAGCAGCATTGGAAATTTGTTGTTATTGCTGCTGTGGTTTGTTTTCCCTTGGTATGATCATAAAGATAACATTACCTAGTACTTATCAATCATAATATATAATAAGGTATGATCTTTACTCTTTAATACTGTGTTCTTCTTTCTGAAGACAGGGAAAGTAGAGAACAGTACATAGGAGCCATTTGTATGATAATCTGTTTGTATCTTTTGGTTGTGAGGCAACGCTGTAATGGCTCAAGTTTCTCTGCAGCCCATTTTTACTTTTCCTCTTTACTTCCTCTACCCCATTTATTGAAAATACATTCTTTCTCCTACAATATATCCTGATTAGTTTTCCCTCTCTCTACTCCTTCTAATACCTCTTCACCTGTCCTCCTATCTAGATCTGTATACATTTATCACAGCACATAACAGCTGAGATACTTAACTAACTCAAAAGTCCATCAACATATGAATGTATAAAAAATATCAGACATTGATGACAGGTATATACATAGAAAAATAAAAGAGATCAGATAAATAGTAATGGGAGAGTAGTAGATAAATGAATTGATAGCCAGTCAGCCACCCAACCAGACAGACAGACAGACAGACAGACAGACAGACAGATAGATAGATAGATAGATAGATAGATAGATAGATAGATAGATAGATAGATAAGGATAGAATAATAGTCACATGTAAAGAGCAAATTAATTTTATTTCATGAGAAAATGGTAGAATTATGGACAGTTAAATCAACTGCAATAAGACTTTGCAAGATAAGTATCTCATTTTCTTTCATATATAGGAAGTAAATACTAATCACAGCAGAATTGGACAAATGAGAAAAGGAATGGGAACTTGGGAAGGGAAAAAATAGGGGTGGAGATAGATACACCAAAGCATGGTATAAGTAGTCTATGAAAATATCAAGAAAATTACCTACTAACTGTATCATTGAATTAGTAACTATAACGAAGTTAAAAAAAAAAAAGAAAGAAAATCTCCACATGAATTGTATCGTGCCTAGTAGTGTCATCATCTCAGTGTTTCAAAAACTTTTGGGGCCTCAGATGCCATTTGAAACTATTAAATAAGAATTCAGACTCCTTTCTTCATGCATCTTTCCTGCTTCTTAAGCCAAGGGTAAGACATTGTTAAAATCAGCAAGAGATAGATACAAGTTGCCTTGAATTACATTAGCTTTTTAATTCAGTTGCTTTCCAGGAACAGAAAAAGGTCTGTTTTTTTTTTTTTTAGATTTTCATGAGTTCTTGCCCTGAGTACTCTTCCTTTATCTTACTGCAGAGCAGAAGGCCTGTCCATACTGCACATTTTGTAATTCTTTCTACCACACCTGCTCCTTTTCCTTGAAGATTTGCATAAATGTTATCAGTAATAATTACTCCAAAGATTCTATGTTATGCAACTTTTATATATCAGCCAGTCCTAGCCCTAGACAAAGAACTATAAGCAACTAAGTAATGCTGGGATCATAAGAAAAATTCTTCCCAAGATAGAGTCCCTGAATTAATTATCCAATACCAAATGGTCATCCCTGACATCATATACATTCAAGTAACATAACACAGACACAGAAGACTTTATTTAAATTATATTATTTAAATATGTATACTTGCAGGTGAGATTTCTGGCCCAGACTTTTGAGCCTAGCCTAGAGGTTTGGACCCGCTATCAGCCCCACTGCCACTTAGGCACAAATTATCACACAAAGGCTTATATGAATTTTATGCTAATAAGTCAAGGGCCTAGACATATAACTTGCAAACTCTTTACTCTTAAACCAACCCATGCTTCTTATCTTGTTTAGCCATGCAGTTCAGTATCTTTTCTCAGAGCAGCATAGTTGTCTTCTATATCTGCTGGCAGGCATCTCTGTTGTCTTTGTTCTGCTCTTCCTGTTCTCAGAATTTCCTTAGTCTGGTAGCCCCTCCCATACTTCCTCTCTGATTTGTCCAATCAGTATTTTTTATTAAACCAGTAGGCATGACAATTATTTACAATGGAACAGAACACAGTCTACTACATTTCCCCCTTTTATTTTTTTTAAAACAAGAATGCCAAATCTAATATCCCTTTTCCCTCCCATTATCTACAGTAACTTAGAAACAACACTGTAAACAAACACAAATATCCACAATCCATTTTTTGGGAATATGGGCATAGTTCTCTATGCTACTTCCTACTGAAAGGGAGTGCTGGCCATCTAATGGGGATCCAAAGAAATATTTAGGATATGGACAAGTGCTTAGTGCCATAATTTGTAAGGCTGGGTAATGTCAGTCAGTCTCCCTGAATTTATTTTGGATACAGAGCTCAGAAGAAACTGCCACAGAGGTGTTATGAAATGCTGAATTATCTGGGTCATCCATTTACATTACAGACTTTTCAGGGGGTCTTTCTTGATCAAACTTTGTTTTCTTGAACTGTGAATAAATCCACAGACTCTTATTTTCTGTAGAAATAAAGATAAAACCTCCTCTCCAAAGTAGCATATCTTTTGATTTCAATTTTATTTTATTTATTTATTTTTATTTTATTATTATGAACAAAGAAGTCACACTTTCTACCCTTTCATATCTTTATTCAAGGTCCCTTCCCCCTCCTACTACATAAGGTCATTCTTTCATCTCCACAACTCCCCATCCCCTCCCTGGGCAGGCAGCAGACAGTCCCAATGTCTCACTGTCCCAATACTGCTTAGTTCAGCCTCCACCCCCGGCATATCCAGTTTTCTACCCCTAACTTCAAGACCAAGTCAGGTGCTCCTCTAGGGGGAGTGGGATCCAAGGAGTCAGTCCAAGGTGTTTCTGATCTCAAGCAGTTCAGTGGTTGTGGTTTGCAGCTTTGACATGCTTTGTTTTTTTCTTGTTTGTTTGTTTGTTTAGAGTCCACTAATGAGTGAGTACATCCCCTCCTTATCTTTCTGGGTTTGTGATACCTCACTCAGGAGGATATCTCCAAATCCATCCATTTGCCTGCGAATTTTAGAATATCTTTTTTTTTTTAACTGCTGAATAGTACTCCATTGTGTAGATGTAAAACAGTTTGTTAATCCATTCTTCAGTTGAGGAACATCTAGGTTGTTTCCAGGTTCTTGTTATTACAAATAACATTGCCACGAACATAGTTGAGCTAATGTCTTTGAAGTGTGACTGTGCATCTTTAGGGTATACACCCAGAAGTGGTATTGCTGGGTCTTTGTGGAGACTGATTCTCAATATTCTGAGAAACTGCCATACTGCATTCCAAAGTGACTGAACAAGCTTACACTCCTGCCAACAATGGAAAGGTGTTCCCCATTCTCCTCATCCTCTCTAGCATAGGCTGTCCTCTGTGTCTTTTATCTTAGTCAATCTAACAAGTGTCAGGTGATATCTCAAAGTTGTTTTGATTTGCATTTCTCTGATGACTAAAAATGATGAGAACTTTTTTAGGTGCCTTATAGTCATTTGTAATTCTTCTGCTGAGAATTCCCTTTTTAGATCTGAACCCCATTTTTTGATTAAGTTATTCAAAGTTTTGGGCTCCAGCTTCTTGAGTTCTTTATAAATTTTAGAGGTCAGTCCTCTATCACTCTAAGGTTGGTGAAAATCTTTCTTGGGTCCATTTGACTAGAAGATCTTTTCCCAACCCTTTACTCTAAGCCTGTGTCTGTCTTTGTGGTTGAGGTGTGTTTCTTGTAGGCAACAGAAGGATGGCTTCTGTTGTTGTATCCATCATGTTAGTGTGTGTCCTTTTATAGGAGAGTTGAGTCCATTGATATTAAGGGATATTAGTGACCACTGATTGATGTTTCCTGCTATTTTGGTAGTGACTTGTTTGTATGTATTTCCTTTCTCTGTGGTATTCTTCTGTTGGGTTATTGATTGTTTGTGTTTTCATGGGTGTATCTGGGGTCTTTAGGTTGGAGTTTTCCCTCTAATAATTTCTGTAGTGCTAGATTGGTAGATAGATATCTCATTCTTTTTCTCTATATAAACAAAAAGCTTAAATACATAATTTACAACTTGGTGTTTACATCTAGGCTCCTGTGAGACTTCAGGAACCAACTATGTTACTGCTTAAACTGCACTCCAAAAGCCTGCTAGTTTGTAGGTGAAGCCCATAGGCCCCAACAGGTCATCTCTGTACCATGGCTCATGTGAGAGACACAACTCAGAAGCCATTTTTGGCTCTGATTCTGTCTGTGCTCTAGAACCCTTTTTAATCTTTCTCTAGTTTTATGTGGGTGTGCATGCCCCATGTTGGGCTACCATATATTAATATGTAATAAGAAATAAAGAAAAAGAAGTCAGAAGTTATGAATTTGAGAAGGAGAAAGGATAATTAAAATGGAAAGGCTAGAAAGAAAAAAGAAAAGGGGAAATTAAGCAATTACATTTTAATTTTAAAAGATTTTATCAATGTTCATGATAGATATTGATATAAACAATAGAATAAACTATAAGTGCTATGAGTTTCATAGGATATATTTTACAAATTATTTAGATAAAACCTGCAATAATCACATAAAATAAGTTATTGATAAAATACTAATATAAATCAATAATAGTATATAATGTCTGCCATTGCGTTATACCCTTGTACATTGTAACTATTTGTCACTCCAACTGGTTAAATAAAGTGCATATTGACCAGAAAGTAAACAGGAAGTATGGGTAGGGCTACCAGACTAAGAAGACTCTGGGAAGAAGAAAAGAAACAGAAGCCAGCAAACTCAGAGAAAAAAAGACAAGAATGCTGCTCTAAGAAAAGATATTAAGGCAGGAGGATAAACAATAAGAATCATGGGTTAGTTTAAGATAAGAATTGGTAAGTAATATGCCCGAATTTCAGGCTAAAAAGTTTGTAATCATTATGAGACTTTGTATGATTATTTGAGTATTCTGTTTCAGATCTCAGGACTAGACCAGGTCAGAAAATTTTTACTACAAGTGTATACACACAAATCACATAACTACCATAAATTTCCCATTTCTCTGAAGCATCACAATTTTACAGATGAGTACGCAGTTTTGATGTTAAGAAAGTCAACAGAAATAATCAGTCATTATCAGTTATCCTTGTCTCTTTCAACCATTCTATAAATACCTTAAAAATAAATAGCAATTTTAAAATTAAGTATAGGCAAAAAACTTTAAATAGGTGAACAGGTATAGAGTACCTGTGCTATTGCCAAGACAGCTACTCCATAGAATTTCTAATGTAACATGATTCGCTCCAGTGATAAACTGTTGAAATGCAATGAAAAAAAGTTGCAATCAACAGTGGAGATTATATTTAAAACTAAAAGGAGGATTTTTCTAAACTAAATGAAAAACACTTAAAGTAAATATTTGTTGAGTAATCAACTCATACTTACATTTTAATTGGTATACTGATTTGAATCTTCATTATAATTTATTTTTGGTAATGGATAAATTTCAGTGATAAAATTACTTTTGATTCATAAATGCTTAGAATAGACTTTTAAAATATGCATTCCTTTTTCTATGTCTAATGTTCAAATTTTAGAAAAAAATTTCTTTACAATACTTAACATATATATAGTTCATGCCTTTGTTTGTTCACATATAGTGCTTTTATGTTATTCAAAATTTGTTTTTCAAATGCTCAGTATATTTTATATGTCTGTACCATTAAATTATATTTAGGTAAGTCACATATACCTTTCTATAATGTTCATTCTGGCTCATATTTTAAAGCTCTGAAGGAGGATACTTTTCAAATGTTCTTCAAACTTTAGACTTTATGACACTACCTTAATAAACATTTCTCTCATCTTGGTGTAAGTGTTGATGTTCTGTAAGATACTTCCAGTATTGCACTATTTATTGCAATTTTATATATACTCCTTTCATCCCTTTTTGCTGTGGGACTATGATCTTGTACACTGTAAATATTTCTTACCATAAATATTGGTTTAATAAAACATTGGCTAAAAGCCAGGTAGATAGGAAGTATAGGCAGGGTGAACAGACAAGGACATGCCTAGGAAGAAGAACAGAGCACAGAAACCATCAAGATACAGAGAAAAATAAGATAAAATACTGCACTGAGAAAAAGATACCAAGACATGTGGCTAAACATGTATAAGAATCATGAGTTAACAAGGATCCACCAATACCACTATTGGGCATATACCCTAACGATGGACATTTGCACCACAAAAGCATTAGCTCAACTATATTCATGGCAGCATTATTTGTAATAGCAAGAACCTGGAAATAATCTAGATGTCCCTCAACTGAAGAATGGATTAACAAACTGTGGTACATCTACACAATGGATTACTACTCAGCAGTAAGAAAAAATGATATCCTAAAATTTGCAGGCAAATTGATGGATTTGGAGAATATTCTCCTGAACAAGGTATCAAAACCACAAAAGGATAAGCAGAGGATGTACTCATTCATTAGTGGACTTAAAATAAAAAGCAAAGCACACCCAAGCTGCAAACTACAATCACTGAACAGCTTGTGATCTGAAGCACCTTGTGATCTTGAAGTGCCTTGGAGCCCATTCCTTCCAGAAGAACACCTGACCCAGTCTTGAGGTTGGTGTGAGGAGCACAAATTTGCCTGGAGTGGATGCTGAACTAAGCTACCTTGGGACCTCCTGTTCTTGATGGGGAGGAGATGAGATGGAGAGAAGAAAGAGGAACTAGGAAGGGCAGGAGGGAGAAGGAAGTTTGAACAAGGGGATATATGAATAAAAAATATGACTTTAATCATAATAAAAAATAAAAAGAGCATTCCATAGGATTAGATTTATCCATATGCCATGCCAAATCTAAATAAATTAAAGCTCTAAATATACTCCTATAAGAAGACAAATATTATGGTCATTACCTAATTTAGTCATTAGCTAATTACCAATTAACTAAGGAGATCTTCTCTATTTTCTCTTTCTAGGGGGATCCCTAGATGTCTCTCTTAAGTTCCTTCAGATCCCAAGCTGTTCTGTGTTTGTGGTTTGCAGCTTTGGTGTTGTTTGTTTTTTGTTTAAAGACCATTAATGAGTGAGTACATTACCTGCTTATCTTTCTGAGTTTGTAATACCTTGCTCAGGAGAGTATGATCCAAATCCATCCATTTGTCTGCAAATTTTAGGATATCATTTTTTTCTCACTACTGAGTAGTACTCCATTGTGTAGATGTACCACAGTTTGTTAATCCTTTCTTCAGTTGATGGGGATCTAGGTTGTTTCCAGGTTCTTGCTATCACATGTAATGCTGCTATGAACATAGCTGAACTAATGCCATTGGATTGTGACTGTGCATCTTTAGGGTATACACCCAGAAGTGGTATTGCTGGATGCTTGGGGAGATTCTCAGTTTTCTGAGAAACCGCCATATTGCATTCCAGAGTGGCTGAACAAGCTTACACTCCCACCAACAATGGAGGAGTGTTGCCCTTGCTTCACAACTCCTCCAGCATAGGCTGTCATCTATGTCTTTAATCTTAGCCATTCTGACAGGTGTAAGGAGGTATCTCAAAGTGAGCCCAAAACTATGACTAACCCAATTAAAAAATGAGGTTCAGAACTAAAAAGGGAATTCTCAGCAGAAGAATTACAAATGGCTGAAAGGCATTTGAAAAAGTGCTCAACATCTTTAGCCATCAGAGAAATGCAAATCAATACAACTTTGAGTTTTCTGTGTTTAAATTGGAGTGAATAGAGGCAAGGCAACAAGAAAGAAGCCATGAATTTGGAAATGGGAGGAGAGAGAAAAAAAGTGGAAGATAGTAAATTATATGTGAAAGAAATTAGGAGGGAGGAAGCACTAAATCGCAAAAGGTTTAAATGAAGATGAAGTAAGAAAAAAGATAAGGTTAAGTGGATATTTAAATAAAACTAAGGATGTATGATAAGTTAGTTACTTTTCTTTTGTGGCCAAAGCAACTTATAGGAGAACTAAATTACAAGAAACCTAAAATTTCAGAGAGTGAATTATAACCATCATGATGGGAAACATGGCAGCAGAAAGACTGGTATAGCACTGGGCCAATAGCTAAAACTTACAGTTTGATCTGCAAGTTAGAGTCAAAGGAGAAAGTAACCAGGCCTGGTGTGAGTTTTTAAACCACAAAGCCCATTCCCAGTTACATACCTTCTCTAACAAGACCATGTCTCTGAATCCTTCCCCAAAACAGTACCACCAACTAAGGACCTCCAAATCAAATATATGAGCCTACAGGAGTCATTTTTCAAATAGTATTTATACTGTTTTATAAGATACCTAAAAAGTACATTTTTAGAACATATTTCTTTTGATTTTTATAGAATGAAGCCTCATTTTTTATCCATGTATCCCTTTCTTCACACTCCCTTCCCCCTCCTGCCCCTCCTAGTCATTCTCTCTTCTCAGCATCATTTTATCTCCTCTCCAGCAAGGCAGGAGGTCCCAAGGTTCCAAGGTGACTTAGTTCAGCATCCACTCCAGACTGATCCACTTTTCTTCCCGCATCATCAAGACTGGGTCAGGTGTTCCTCTGGAGGGAATGAGCTCCAAGGTACCTGTCCAAGGTGCTTTTAGATCCCAAGTTGTTCACTGCTGGTGGTTTGCAGCTTGGACATGCTTAGTTTTTTCTTGAAAGTCCACTAATGAGTGAGTACATTCCCTGCTTATATTTCTTGATTTGTGATACCTTACTCTGGAGGATATTCTCTAAATCCAACTATTTACCTGCAAATTTTAAGATATCATTTTTTTCTTACTGCTGAGTAGTAATTTTAGTAATTTTAATGGAGATATTATAAGCAACTTTGTAATGTTCTTTATAGAACCGATAGGTTAATAATTAAAATATTCAGAAATAGGTAAAGAATGCCTTCCTATGAGTTTTTATCCAGTGAGGCCTTCTAGATTCACTTATACATTACAGGCTCATGCTATTGCTTTTGGTAGTCTATGGAAGTTAAATAGTAACAACCCTATTGTTGAACATAACACACACATTGGACAGAGCAGAAATAAATCAAGCTGAAACTGAGTTAGATACCATTTCTTTTCCAACTACCATTCATAGTGTCTATAATTACAGGCTGCTAGAGAGAAAATTCATGATGCATCTTTCCCAAGTCTGAGCCTATTTAGCATAATACTGATCTCCTAAGGAAAATGTGACATGGTTATTTTAGGACATTGGGATAAGTAATCTCTTTCTCATTAGATTTTAGGCCACCTTCATGGGATATAATATATCATAGGCCTTAGTTGGAAATCTATTACTAATGCTTTGCTAAATAGACATACAGTCAAGCTTCCTCCTAAATATTTATACTTACTTCCATGTTCTTAGCCTTTATCAAAGAAGCTTCATTTTGCAGTAGGCTATGGATAATTCAGAGATTTATAACTGATTAACATGCTGAAAATAAGAGATTGTTGAGTGTTCAGCCATAAATGATATATCTATATCACCAACAGATTTCAGAGAATATCATGAGACAGAGTTAAGAAAAAAATAACAGGGGGATTGTGGAGATGATTGTTATAAAGATCTATTTCCTGGATATGCCATGATCACTATAAACTGCTATGCAAACATAACACTCTGCACAAGGCACACACAAAAGAAAATATGGAAGTAAGGGGAGGCTAGCTGGGAAGAAATGGAATAAGCAGATATGTGATGGGATAAGAAATAATGAGATGCAAAATTCATTCTATATATACTTAAAATCACTAAAACTGAAAAAAGGATATTAAAGGAACATACTCTGAATATTGGAAAATATTTCTCATGTGAAAAAAGTCAATGATTTTCAGCCTGTTTTCCAAAAGATAGTAGCATTTTTAAAAACAATCTGCTTTATAGTGGAATCATATGCCCTTAAGATAAATTTAATGTTCTTGAGCTAGAAATGAAATGAGTCAGGATGCGTGCACAGTAGAGGCAATAAATCATTCGCATTTGTTTAAATTGCTGATATCTTTCTGTGTTCCACAGCATGACTTGCTGCATTTTCTCTGCTATAAGCATCCTTATTGCTTGAATAATTAATTAATGTGTTTCAATAATTAATTTATTTGTTTCCTAGTAATAAAGAGAAAGCAAGTAAGAAAAGCACATCCAAGAAAGGGAGAAATACCAAAGATTATTAAGTACTCAATATCTTGATTTATTATTTTAGTTAGTTGGAATTAACAATAACTACATATACTTAAGGGAAACAAGTTTTGATAACTATGTATTGAATATGTTAAGTTCACCGATATATTAACTCAGTGCTAGCCATATAAATAGGTGTGATTATTAATTTACTACTTTTGTGATTTTATTTTCTAAAGCTTTTTTATTCATTATTCTTGTGAATAATTTTAATGTTTATAACTTTGGGAATAGGTGTCTAAGTTTTTCCTAGCATAAAATCAATCTTTCATGGAAAAGTAAAAGTTGAAGAGGCTGTTTACAATATCATGTCAATCACAATCATGTTACAGAAATATCAGGAGGGGAAAGGGACCAGAGAAGAGGTAAAAGCACCCTCCTTGATTCACAAAAGAGGCTCCTCTTTCAATGAGACTAGTGAGAAAAAAGTAAAGCTCAGAAATAATCACAGTTTATTCAGGAAACATAATGCTACCAAGCATAATGTCATACATTATATAGATAATCACTCAAGTTTTCTATAACCTTCAAAATAAATATATAAATTTGGAGCCAACATAATTTTGAGGGTAGGGCCAGTGTATATTTCAATAATATTAAGTAACTTGTCAATGATAACATGACTGCTAAAGAGTAAAGGAAAATTTCCATGTGAAAAATCTTTAGTCTAAAATAAAGCTGTGAAATCTGTAAACTTAAATTTCTGAGAACCAGATGTTTCATCTTAAACCTATATTAATAATTACCAAATGATGAAACTTAACAGCAATGTTTGCATATGAGTGAGTTACAGAAGTATTCAGAAAGGAGAGGTCAAGAGACATTCTGAATTACACAGCATAGTATATCCATTAAAAGAATGCCAAAATCTTTACTTGTGGTCCAAATAAGAAACACTGAGTCAATTCCTCCCTCCAGTGAAAAGTTCTGGCTAAGTACATAAAGATTAACTCCTGTTTTATGCAGATATATTCATAAAAAAGTCTTTCTTTTCATTCTAGGTTTACCAGGATAATGATCTTCTAAAGTAACTTGGTAATATTCATTGCTAGTTTGCAACCAATTTTTCTGGTAGTACAAAAACAAACAAATCAACTTAGCTCAATTCTTATAAATCAGAGTACCACATATGCTTTACTTGCCATTTTTCCCTAGTGTTCTTCAGGTGCTTTAGTATTCAGGTCATTAAGCATTTTGAGAAAATTAAAACATTTAAATGCAGCAACAGAAAAATATTTTAAACTTAATTTTGAATGTTCTAGCAAACTGAGTACACTGAATATGATAACTTACTTATGATAAAGCAGATGAATATAGATACAGTGTTCTGGGTTTTGTTGACACAGTATAATAATTAGCAATCATTTGGGAAGTAGTTAAGTTTTACTTCAAGAAATACCTATGAGTTATGTTCCCCAAAGAAAGTATGAGGTGTATCCATGATTGAATTGCAGGACTCCACAACCAGTAGGATAATTATTAGCAAATGCTCATATAAAAAACCCAGAATGTTAAGAAATCTTAACAGATAATAATATTCTTCTTTCAAACAACCTATCCTTAATTCCTTTTTCTTTCATCTTCATCAACCAACCATAATGTCTGTTAATGCTTAGGACTATTTTAACTGGCAGAACACAAATGACTTTTTGTCTACAGGTTGATTACAAATTCATTATCAAAATTCATGGCTATTAACTATTTTAATAATTCCTGTGGTCCACACAATGCTCAAGTCAAAATGAACTAGATATTTACATGTATCTAGAATAATTCCTGCCTTGACTCTTTTTCTGTTAATAGGCAAGATTCTCTACTTCTTCCTTAAAAGTTTTAATTCAGTAGTAAATAACCAGATAAAATCATAGGATTTAGCATTCTTAATCTTAATAGTGTGTTAGTTGCCTTTGTTAATGATTTCTTCTTCAGCCTGATGTTTAGAAGACAATTCAGACATAAATCTACTAAAAATAAAAATAAACAAGGTACTATAATATAGAATATATGCAAAGAGAACTAATTCTGAATGGATAATGAAATATTAGAAACTGATGTTTATGATTTAATACATTTATAATTCCATTATAATAATAAAAAGAAATAAAAAGACAGAGTTTTTCTCTACTTCCTTAGTTGTTAGGGTTAAAGGAAGTTTTATTTAGAGAGAAAGAACATGAACCATAATTTTGAAATATAATTCTCTGTATAAAAATGCAGTAGTTTTGGGAGTACTGAAAGTGTTGGAAGAAAAGGTCTCCACAAATTTGAAGTTTATTTTGGGGAAAAATAGATATGTTTTTGTTTTATTTTATTTTTGCTTTCAGAGTTAAACATTTGTACTAACTATCAAGTTCTCTTTAAGTAGTAAAAAGAATTCAGATGAATTTTGTAATTTTAAAATTGTTTTCTTTCTATAAAGAATGAAGCTGAGCAACAGTAAAATATTGAACTTATAAACTTTTTTATGGTTATTGTGTTTTAATATTTTAACATTTAATGAGCTAACTGCAGAAAGACAATTGATTACTAAGGCTGCTAAGTTAAACAAATACATCTATTTCAAAGATATCTTGACTTTGAAATCTGTCTATAATAATATGTTGCTTGAGAAAATGAGTTTCTGTTTTTGTCTCCACAGAAGATCAAAATCTGTAGACTGGTTCCAGGCAAATGTGGTTTCATATGCCATGACTACCTGAAAATTCTCTGATGAGAAGATCAGCTTCCAAGATGACAATTGAGATGGATGATCCAGCCTCAAGACCCAATGAGATTGCCAATGTCCTTGATCAGTAGGAAGTAGTAAAAGAAAGCTGCATCCAATTTCCAAAAAATATTGCTTATGTATGTTTTCATTATAAATGGTTAATGGTCACAGTCAATCTCTTTGAAAAAAGGAGGGAAGAATATAAGAATCAATTAAAAAAGCAGAAGGATTTTGGTTTATTGATACCAACTAAAGGTCAATTTTGTTATGCTGTATGTATTTTTCTAGAACTTATAAATTTTAACAAGACAAAAATTTGATAATTAAATTTTTTGTCTTGAAGCAGTACCTGCTCATTTCATTTTTTTTTTGTTCTAAGTAGATGTGAAATGTGCTATCTAGGTTTATATCTATTAACCACAAGCTAGGTTTATGTGGAAAGAGGGAGCCTCAAATGAAAAAAAAAAAGTTCCTTAAGTCTATAGGCAAGTCTGTAGTGCACATTCTTCATCTTTATTGATTGACAGAAATAAGAGCATGCACAGCCAATTGTGAGTGGTGTGACCCCTTGGTTACTGGTCCAGGATTCTATAAGAAATCAAACTGAGGAAGTCATAGGAGTAAACCAGTAAGTAGTTCTCCCTCATAGCTTCTGCTTCACTTCTTGACTCCAGGTTCCTGCTCTGCTGGAGGCCCAGAACTGATGTCCCTTAGTTATAAACCATTATCTAGAAGTATAATTCAAAATAAAGACTTTGCTTTCCAAGTTGACTTTGATCATGGTGTTTTATCACAGTATTATAAACCCTAAGACAGGACACTATACAATGAGCCTCTTTACCACTTTACTTCTGCTTTAAACCTGGTAAAATAAATATGATATTTCAAGTGCAAATACACAGTCTGTGCTCCTAAAGATGAATCACTATGATGTTATCATAAGAAAAATACCTAAACAAAATTTAATCTTTAGAAAAGTGTCCTTCCCCCCTCCAGATCTCTAGACACTGGTTGGATTTGGATGCTATGTATCTTGATCACCTAGTCCCATTGTCCACATAAGGGTATGAAGTCTGCTATCCTTTCCCTCTGGGATAGAGAAGTTAACCTAATCATTTTTATTGAAATATGTGTATATCTCACCATATATATCTTAAATGTATCACTAAACAAATCACAACAGCAATACCAGCTTTTAACAAGAATATAAACTGGCCTGATAATGGTTGCTTTTTAAGAAATACTCACACAGAGGAAGTGAATTTCAACATTTTAGTGTAGATTTATCTTAAATAGGAAAACCTAACATCAATGTAGAAAACTATCTGATGCTGGCAATTTTGTATTTCTCTTTATGTCAATCCAATGTGTTACAAGCAAGTTCTTTTTACATTGTGCTTTTTATTATGAATAAAGTCATATTTTTATCCATGTATATTCTTGTTCAAGCTTCCTTCCCCTTCCTACTCCTTCCTATCACTCTCTTCTCCACATCACTTTATACAGAGAAGATTAACATGGGTCCTGAGTATGGATGACAGGCAAGTTTTTTTTTAATTGAGTTTAAGAAATGGTCTTAAATTGGTAGTAGAGTCTGAATATACCTCCATACAGCATTTATATAGAATATACAAATATTTGTATTCAATCTCCAACAATACAAAAAATCAACAGTGAACATAAAAATATAATTTCCCTATGCTTATTTTCATATTTAAATTACTCTCTTCTACTAAGTGTATATGAAGAATTGACATTAATTTGGGTACTAATAATTTCAAATTGAATTTAATAAGTATTATGGCTGTTGTTGATTTTTTTATATTTTTCATTTGCTTTACTTTAATAAAGAGTTTTGATATGTACCCCAGGCTGGTCTCAAAGTCATGACCCCTCTGCCCCAATGTCTTCAGTAATGTAATTATGACATGTACAATGAGACAGGAATTTCTTAAAATTTTTAAGCACAAATATTTACTTGCTTCATGAGATAGAGGACTTATCTCTAAGATATATAAAGAACTCAAGAATCTAGAGCCCAAAACCTTGAATTACCCAATCAAAAAATGTGGTTCAGATCTAAAAAGGGAATTCTCAGCAGAGGAATTACTAATGGCTGAAAGGCACCTGAAAAAGTGATCATCATCTTTAGCCATCAGAGAAATGCAAACCAAAACAACTCTGAGATACCACCTAACATTTAGATTGGCTAAGATAAAAGGCACAGATGACAGCCTATGTTGGAGAGGATGCGGAGCAAGGGGAACACTCCTCCACTGTTGATGGGAGTGTAAGTTTGTTCAGCCACTTTGGAATGCAGTATGGAGTTTTCTCAGAAAATCGAGAATCAATCTCCCCAAAGACCCAGCAATACCACTTCTTGGTGTATGCCCTAATGATGCGCAGTTATACTCCAAAGGCATTAGCTCAACTATGTTCATAGCAGCATTATTTGTAATAGCAAGAACCTGGAAATAACCTAGATGTCCTTCAACTGAAGAATGGATTAACAAACTGTGGTACATCTACACAATGGAGTACTACTCAGCAGTAAGAAAAAATGATATCCTAAAATTTGCAGGCAAATGGATGGATTTGGAGAATATCCTACTGAGCGAGGTATCACAAACTGAGAAAGATAAGCAGGGGATGTACTCACTCACTAGTGGTCTCTAAACAAACAAACAAGAAAAAAGCCAAGTATGCCCAAGCTGCAAACCACAACCACTGAACAGCTTGTGATCAGAAACACTCTGAAGTGACTGCATGGATCCCACTCCCTCTAGAGGAACACCTGACTCACTCTTGAGGGAGGGGGAGAAACCTGGATCTGCCAGGAGTGGAGGCTGAACTAAGCAATATTGGGTCAGTGGGACCATGGGACTGTCTGCTGCCTGCCCAGGGAGGGGATGGGGAGTTGTGGAGAAGAAAGATTGACCTGATGTCCAGGAGGCTGAAGGGACATTGAATAAGGATATACAGGGATAGAAAGTGTGACTTCTTTGTTCATAATAATAAAAAATAAAAATAAGCAAAAAAATAAAAAAGAAGGTCATTAACAGAAACAATGCCTAATAAACCCCAATTTGAAATAATATGTAAATGTTACCAGCCATCAACATATTTTATATACAACATAATGTCTAGCACCATAAAATATTTTGCTTCTTCAGACATTCTTCAGTTATTAGTACAAAGTGCATAATATGTGATCAGTTGTGAGAAGAACAAATTTAAAAATAAATAAAAAACTACCCTGTGTTTTAGATTTAAAATGGTGTATATACACTGCATTGTTAGAAATCATTGCATTTATATGAAAACTGAACAGACTTTCTTTTAACTTTTCTACTCTCTGACTTAACAGAAAACCTTTAGGATTTTTATGGCATCTACTTGACTTGACCCACCCACAGAAAATGATGTAAATATAAATACAGTTCAACTATTATTTTGCAATTTTAAATTTTCATTGGTCTCAAATTATAGAAAATTGATAATAAAATACAATCTGAGGATTCTCTTTCAAACTTTATGTACTCAGCAGTAAGAAAAAATGATATCCTAAAGTTTGCAGGCAAATGGATGGATTTGGAGAATATCCTCCTGAGTGAGGTATCACAAACCCAGAAAGATAAGCAGGGGATGTACTCACCCATTAGTGGACTTAAACAAACAAACAAACAAGAAAAAGCAAAGCATGCCCAAGCTGCAAACCACAACCACTGAATAGCTTGTGTTCAGAAACACTCTGGACTGACACCTTGGATCCCACTACCCCTAGAGTAACACCTGACTCAGTCTTGAAGTTGGAAGGAGAAAACTGGATCTGCCAGGAGTGGAGGCTGAGCTAAGCAATATTGGGACAGTGGGACCCTGGGAATGCCTGCTGCCTGCCCAGGGAGGGGATGGGGAGTTGTGGAGAAGAGAGAATGACCTAATATGGTGGGAGGGGGAGGGGGAAGGGACCTTGAATAAAGATATACAAGGATAGAAAGTGTGACTTCTTTGTTCATAATAATAAAAGAAAAAAAGAAAAAGTAAAAAATAACATAATCACAGAAAATTGTTTTAAAATCAAGTATCTTCAATCATGTTAATAGATGAGCAGACTCAGCTACAGATGAAGAAAGCATAGTAGGTCACAGTTAATGCCCACAGATGCACTATGGCCACCACAAATTTCTGCTAAGCAACCCTAACTTGGCTTGAGGAGATTTAGACTTTATCTTTTATATTTCATGTATTTTAGAGAAAAAAGAAGTTTTATTACTGTATGTATTTTTTTAGTTATCCTGAATGTTTTGCTTTTTTAATATAAAGTTTGATATTGATTTTCAAGAAACAAAATAAATAAATAATAAATAAAAAATAGACATGCAGAATCTGAAAGAAAGAAATGGCATGTTAAGAGTAATATTATTGTAGCATGAATCTTAGTTGGTCTTAATAAAAACAAGAAGCCAGATATCTGGGTAAATGCAGAATGATCAGAGAAGCTAGCTACTATACAGACTTCTTGCCTCTACCAAAGCTCATGACAAGAAGACTGAGTGCCTATCTCCTCTAGCATTATATTCCTTTCTCTGACTAGCCATATCACTTCCTCTCTAAACTTTTTTAGTGCTGGGATTAAAGATGTGGTTGCCATCCCAAGTATTAGGAGAAAAGGCATGAGATCCCAAGTGCTATAATTAAAGGTATAACTTATCACTGCCTGTCCTCTATGTCTAACTAGTACCTGCCTTTACCCTCTAAGCTTCAGGCAAGCTTTTTATTTTAAGAGTATATAAAAATATCTCTGTAACTTATAAACAATGAAGTTTTGTAATAGAATAAAGTGATTTTGTTTCTATAATGGATCACTTAAAATAGAATCTAGAATGATAAATGGTAAATATTGAATGTAGACTATTAATCTTTAAAAATTGTTCAAAGCCATATGTTATAGTATGTTTCCTGGCCTGTTTGGGGCTGGATGTTTGGAACCTGGTGCGCCGTGGAGGTTTGTAACCTGGTCCACGCAGCGGCTTTTGTCCCCCAAAGAAATGAATCAGACACTTATATACTTTATACTGTTTGGCCCATGTCTTAAGCACATTACTAGCTAACTCTTTCATCTTAATTCAACCCATTTCCATTAATCTTCCGGCCATGTGGCTCAGCCTGTACCTCTACATGTTCCTCCTTCGAGGGTCGAATGGCCACTGACTAACTCCACCCTTTCCTACCTGCCTGCCCTCTGGTTCTCCACCCACTTCTACGGTGATGTGCATAGGCCAAAACAGTTCCTGTATTTTCAGCATACAGAGAACATTCCACCACAGCCATATATGTTTAATGAAGTGTGACAAGATACAGAACAAGAAAGCTAAATTGTTAATGGTGATTTGTGGTGGAAACGCTCTCTGTATGTTGTAAATAAAGGATTGTTTTGGCCTATGTAGAGCATGGTAGAAGTGGGTGGAGAATCAGAGGACAGGCAGGTAGGAGAAGGGTGGAGATAGTTGTTGTCATCTGAACCCCGAAGGAGGAACATGTAGAGGTACAGGTGAGCCACGGGCTGAGCCACGTGGTGGGAAGATTAATGGAAATGGGTTGAATTAAGATGAAAGTGCTAGCTAGTAATGTGCTTAAGACATGGGCCAAACAGTATAAAGTATATAAGTGTATGATTCATTTCTTTTGGGGACAAAATCCGCTGTGGACCAGGTTCCAAACCTCCGGGCACAAACAGGCTCCGGGAAACTTTCGACAACAGTGACTACTAGTATAAGGCTTAAGTAAAAAGTAGCCTTTGCTTAAATTAATACTACTTACACATAAAAATGTAATTAATCTAAACTAGGCAAAAATTATTTATGTGTCATCTATACTATTAAAAAGAAAGGTGATTTACAAATGGAGCCATGAAACAATATAGAATTGTGTAAAAACAATCTTAAACACTTCCATGATTTAGAATTTTTAGAGTCTCCATTAATTTCTGATTTCTACTGTTCACTATATTTACTCAAAATATAATACACAATATGTATTTATTTGTAACTTAAATGTTACTTGCATATTTTCAGAGTGAATATTGGGCTCTAAATAACTCAGTCTGTTTTATATGTGTAAATACATTGGTCTAGGGCTGATAATTATATTGTTCAGGTTAATAATTATTCTCATAATTGTGGATTTCACTGAGTCCCTAAGGAAAAGAATTAGACAGTAGCATAGATCACTAAATAGACTTTCTTTCAAATTTCATAAATAATAGAAAGAAGTCTGTTTACGTTGTTAAATATTTACTAATTCCAAAATTATATTCTATTGAAAGTATGTTCTCATCCCCTAAGGCTCTCTATTTCTTTATGTGCTGAATCATTCATAGAACAACTGAGTAGCATCATATTATTCCTGCATATAGTAAAGCATCCTCTCCAAACAAACAAATAACTAAAACCACCTACTTAGATTTTTAACATATCAATTACCAATAATGGAAGAAATATTTTGTAACTCACATATACTATATTCACTGAGGACCTATTAATCATTTTCTTCTTTTGAATAATTCCTTAGACATAGCTCTACAATCTCCACTGCAAAAGTTATTTTACACTTTCCACAGTTCTATAAAACAAAAATGATTCTCCTGTTTACTGGAACAGCAGAGAAGTTTATCATATCCAACTCAGAGTGCTGTCTGACAGTGTCTTTTCTGAGACTCTTAGAATAGAATAAGATGAAGATAAATTTTAAAATAAATTTTCTGAAGTAGATTTGAGGCATTTGGAACACAATTGGGATGATAGGAATGTTTGTAAAAATAAATAAGATAACAGAAATTATAAAGGAAGAAGTGAAAAATTATAAGGCACCAGAGATATTGTGGGAGAATACTGGTAAAAGTATCTGATGATCTTGAACTTCTTAAAGTGCAAACAAATGAATCAAAATAAATACAACAAATTTACTAGCAGTTTTTGACAGTTGAGTTATTGTTACTTTTCCCCCACAACATAATTTCTCTATTTTTCAAATATTATGTAACTATCCTATAGTGGCTCTTCTAATTATATAAATGTTCATTTACTCTACCAATATTTATTGGCTACTTATTATGTCCCCTTTTCAGTGTCATGTGTTTAATTTATAAAGGATACAATTGGACAATATTTCCTTACTGTACTTATATTCCAAGTTCTAGCTTATCACATTCTGTCTCAATGTCCTTTAGAAACAAAAGAACTCTAAAGTACCTATGTGGTTCACTTTGCTTGAGAGATATTTATAGGTACATGAGCTTCTTAACCAAATTTAATAATAAGACTGATATCTGAAAACTGAACTTCTTCCCTGAATGTCATGATGTTCAAAACAAAACAGGAACAAGTATATACAAGCTGAGAAATAATACTCTGCAGTCTTTCTGTACAGAATGTATGTTTAAGTTGATTCAAATTGTACTGTTTCCTTGATTGTTTTGTTCAGTTTTTCTCACTAAAATATAAATTTTGGATGTTTTATATTTTGATACCCAAGATGCAAAATTTACTAGGCTTTATTAGAAAAAATTCTCCCAACCTAACTTCTCAAATACTGTTTTTCATCAAGTAGGTAAGTAAAATTTTTTATTCAGCTGTAGCCAGCAATGTGATGATATATAGCTGAATGAGGGCAGAAAGATTCAGAAACCATTTTTTTTTTAATCTAAAGAGAAAGTTAGCGTCAGAATGCATGTACTTTTCCTTATTTTTCCAGTCAGACTGAGATTTAGTCAAAATTTTCCCAGATAAGAAGTTTCTTATCTAATCCTTCAGCTACTTGGAGGCATTCCTTTTATTACTCTGAAGCAGATCATGGGAACTGGCCTTGCATAGCCCATGATATAATATAGTTAAGATTTTATACAATTTTTTTCAATGTAACGCATCCTTCCCTACACTCTGTAATTACAGAGAAAGAGCAAATATAGATGAACGTCAGGTTTATTTGTACTTGAACATGGATGTAAAAGTCTTTCTATTTCCTATATCAAAAAGACATATGTATCATGAATATATCCTCAATGTATATTGTTTTCTGGTTTAGATTGAGACTTGAGCTTCATAGCTCAAAATAAATCCTTCCCTACCAATATCACTTATATAAAATTTTGGTGTTATTAACTGGATAAAGTTGTATAAAAATACAAAGTGTATTTCATGTACATTATGATGTATCATATCTATTTTTTCATCAAGCCATCTCAATGTCTCCATCAGATATTTACTGTTAGCAACTATGTTTCATGTAAGAGTAAGCAAAGATGCCAAGAAAGACTGCCTGAGTTTACAAAGCAGATACACAGAAGATCTATGACGTCAATATGGGACAGTCCAAATCTAAGCCCATTTTTTAAACTTTAATATTATACTTGCTAATATTAAAATGAGATATATTCAAATATATTCGATGCCTATTGCTTACTATAACCAACTTTATTCAATTCTAAGTATTAAAATAGATTAGTAGAAAAATATAACAACATTTGGCCATGAGAAGACTAATAGTTTCACTAAATGAATTCAGGAGACATTGACAGATGGATATAAATTGAGAGAGCTGTAATAGTTTCAGGGTAATCATTGTATTCTGTGAAAATGCTAACATAAAACAAGTGTTCATGGTGACTTCAGGAGCACTTAACACTAAACAGTGATATTTGACAATTAGTTTCACAAAAGAATGATTGCTAGAGGAGAGGAAAGAAGTTTAGAGCAGATGTGATAGGTACACATTCTGTAGGCATTAAATAAAATCACAAGTAAATATGATTATCTTCATTAGAGAATCTAAAAATCAGTATGTGGTTAGAATGCCAGAAGCCACAGAATCAATAAGGGTGAAATAAAAACTGCCCCTGAAACAGGTAAATAAGTGGTGCTGCTCAGCACTTGATTATAAAATCATTCACCCCATCATTTTCTATTTTCTATTTACACCAGCAGAAAAGAAGCATCAGCTTGCACTCCATTGAAGTAACTGCTTGAAAGTAGTAATAATGAGAAGCTCTATGCCAGCTGAAGTAATTTTCTTTGTAGGCTAAAAGTATACTAGCAATATTTATAGTTGTAGTATAATCTATCCATTCAGTGTAGCAAATTTAAATCTTAGAATTGTTTGCTTAAAATTTTTTTCTCTTTGGAATTTAAATACAATATACCTATGTACATTATTGTTACAATAAGTCACGAGATGCTCAAGATTTCTCCACACATGTATGAGAATATAAATGCATGCACGCGAATATACACATATACCCACAAAGAAGGTGATGATTTTCACCAAGTTAGAAGGATACAAGTCATACATTTTTTGCCCCCCTGGCTAGTCCAACAGTTGATTTATCATAGGCTTAATATTATAATAACTGTAGGGCTAGTAGCTCAAGTATATTACAATCTAGCTCTTACATCCTAAATTAACTCATAATTCTTATCTATATTTAGCCATGTATCTTGCTTGCTACCTTTGCCAAGCATAGCATTCTCATCTTACTTCCTCTGCATCTGAATGACAACTGCTTCTTTGTCCTTCCTCTTCCCAGAATTCTGCTTGTTTGATTGCCTCACCTCTACTTCCTGCATAGCTACTGTCTAGTGAGCATTCTATTAAACAAATACAAGCAAAAAATCTTTAAAATGTACAATTTACAGTGTATAAGAACAATATCAAGGGGAATACTTCTCCATTGTTGGTGAGAGTGAAAACTTGTTTAGCTACTCTGAAATGCAGTATGGAGGTTTCTCAGAAAACTGGGAATCAATCTCCCCAAGAATTCAGCAATACCACTATTGGACATGTGCCCTAAAGATGTACATTTGCACTCCAAAGGCATTAGCTCAACTATGTTCATAGCAGCATTATTTGTAATAGCAAGAACATGGAAACAACCTAGATGCCCCTCAAATGAAGAATGGATTAACAAACTATGGTTCATCTACACAATAGAGTTCTACTCAGAAGTAAGAAAAACTGATATTCTAATATTTGCAGGCAATTTGATGGCTTTGGAGAATATCCTCCTGAGTGGGGTCTCACAAACCCAAAAGGATAAGCAGGGAATATACTCACTCATTTGTGGACTTTAAGCAAAAAATCCTTTTTTTATTGAAAGATGATGGATAAATAAAGTGATTTAACACACACACACACACACACACACACACACACACTCACACACAAACACATGAAACAAAACAAAACAGAACAAAACCTTCTGGTTTGACTGTAGAAGGGTTACTTAGCATGAATTTGCGTTGGCCATAGTGTATCCTTGTGCGTTATTGTGATCTAGTGTGATTTCGTCATCTGTAGCTGAGCCAAACCTGGATTCATGTGCCTTAGATTTTAATTTTTATGTTCCATGTATTTCAGAGAAAAGAGACACAGAAAAGTTATTTTCATTATTTAATATGTCTGCATATGAACGAACTAAATACAACTATTGTTAAATTTGAAGCTGTGTTTATCAAGTTTCTCCCTTTAAGATATCTTCAGTGCTATATCATTTATAAGAAATTTCAATACAAATGTCTCTTTTATATAGTAATAGATGTTGATAAAATAGATAAAAAAGAACAATATCTCAGCAGGATACATTGAAATAGTCATTAATCCTTGTTTGTTTTCACTAAACAAAAGTAAAAAGACCAGAATGTATACAAGATACATTTCATCTAACCTTAGACAAATTTTATTCCAGCTTCTTTTCAGAGGTTATTACACACACACACACACACACACACACACACACACACACACACAGTCTTAAAATTTATTCTCATATTATTGTAATGTATAAAATTCATTTCACACAAAATGAACTCTCCTGGCTATGTAATCTTAATCTGAGTTTTAGTCTGTTTTTAATTTTTATTTAAACTTATTTGTTATAAAAATTACCTCTAGGATGTTTATAAGAGTATTATCTTCGTGTTGAATTATTCATGATCAAGATGCTAGGCAGAGTGAGTAGGAACACATTTAATATATTATTTGTTGCAAATAAATGTAACCGAAAAGCAGATAACATTCACATTAACAACTAAAACTGATGAATCACTTGCTAAAATCCATTTTGAAGTCTACTAGTGATTGGAAAAAAATTTCAACAACAGCCATATACTAAAGTGCTTACGCTTTATTTTTGGTGGATCCAATATTGTTTCCCTTTATAAAATATTACATTCAGTTATTAAGAGAAAAATATAAACACTGTAATATAATAACAACAGTGAAAAGTAAATATTTATACTCCAAATTTTACCTGTGTTTACACTTTCTTTTTTTCTAACAACAGTTTATTACTCTGTTCTTTATGTTTCCCTAATCAAAAACAACAAAAAACAAAAGAAAACAAAACATAAGCTGTGCTTTTTGGATAATCTAGTGGTGATTTAAATACATAGAAGGTTGCATTCAGGATATATGCTAATTTGATTTGTTTTATAAAAGATCTAAGCAAATCCAGGTGTTTATCTCCACAGGGGTCTCAAGAACAAACTAAAATCAAAGGATATCTGACCTAATCTTTGTTTTCTTTTTTTCTTTTTTAATATAAATGAAGAAGTCACAATTTCTATCCATGTACATCCTTATTCACGGTTCCTTCCCCATCCCAGGACATCAAGTCACTCTCTCTTCTCCACATCAAGAGATTCTTCTCATTGTTTTCAAAGAGCTTCTTTGGAATTATTACTGCTATATTGAAAAATCTTCACATATCTAATATATACAATATTATGAGCTTGCCTATTTAAAATGACTTCTATCCAATTAATTTTAGAGAGCACAATATATTAAGTATAAATGCTATTTTATACAATAGATATCTAGATGTTAGCTTGCATAACTGAACAACTCAATTAACATTGCTAGCCCTAGACCTAGTTATAATCATTAATCTTTTATCTGCTTCTATGAAATAATTTCTAGATAATTCATGTGGGTTTGGGGGAATGGGGATGATTGGAGGATAAATGGAATATATGATCATATATCATTATATATATATAAATGAAATTCTAAAAAAGTAAGGAACTTTTAAAATTGTTTCTGTGAAAATTTCCTTAATAACAATATGAAGGCTTGGTAAAAATAGAGACATTAGAGACCAAGAACATATTCAGATAGTCTGAAAAGACATTGTGAATGGAGATTGTGATACTTGCAAATGAAATAGAAATGTAAACAGAAAAGAACAAAACAGAGAGATGACAACTAAGTAAGGTACAAGGAATATGAAATGTTATCTTTCACCATATGCATAGCAATAAAATTAACCCTAATGTCTGCTATACTTATATACCACTGCTGTGCTCAACCATCATTAAAGAAATTTCATCCTTGAGCAGGTAGGAACATGAACAAAGACCAAAGCCAGACCATGAGTAGTCAAACTTTGAACATTGTTCCCTAAATGGGATGTATTTATTAAATCCCTCACCTCAGTGAACTCTGTGAAGGGAAGGTAGAAAGAGTCTAAGAGTCAGAGGGAATGGAGGACAACAGAGGGTATGGTCTAACATCTAATAATCATTGCTGAAGGGCATGCAGGAAGATTATAAGAAGCCAACAACCAGAATACCTCCTGTGAATGTTAATCTTCTGGACATGACAAAACAGGTGAAACCACAAAATTTCAAAAACATGGCTGCTTAAATGAGAACTGAAAAGTGACATGATACACTAAGTTAGATTATGAGAAATTTTATGTGGCCTATAGATGAAGCGCTATAGGCACTTAATACCAGAGAAGAGATGGAGAATAAATCAGCCTTAAACAGGTATTCATACAAATAATGCTAGACAATGATCTCAGCAGGCTGTGTTTATGTAATTGTATGTATGTAACAACAGTAATTAAAGAAATTTAAAACAATAGAGATAATATAAGAATGTAGAAGGAGTTAGAGGTAAGATGAATGAACAGTGAGATGGTAAAGAAAAATATTATGAGACTGAAGATAATTATATTATATACAGGTACAAAATACCAAATGAAACAAATTAGTATGTAGAATTAATAAATACCAATCAAAAGAAAAATAAATTATTAAAATTAAAATAAATATAGAATATTTGATAATAAATATATTTAAAATATATTCATATATTTTAACCTTAATCTAAAAGGAGAAGCATAGCAGAAAAGTTAAGTGAATGATAAAAGTACAAATTGTGAAGCATAAATACACAA
>PVIH01013798.1:0-56761 GCA_004025045.1 Sigmodon hispidus
TTATTTACCATCTACATAAGGAGCTATTTGCAATTGTTAGAAATGGGGAAAGAGAGTAGTCATTTGAAAATGGAAGTGGAGCTTTCTGTCTGTCTCATCCATTGGATCCTAAATACCCAGCAGCCACTTTCCAAGTAATTGACTCAGAGCCTTAATGTTACTTATAATTTCTCAGCTGGTAGCTCAGGCTTATTACTAAAAAGTTAAATCTAAAAAACTCCTCACAGAAAATATACAGGAAATCTAGAACACTATGAAAAGATCAAATCTAAGAATAATAGGAATGGAGAAAAGGGAAGAAACCCAGTTCAGAGGCCCCAAAATTTTTACAACAGAATCATAGAAGAAAAAATTTCTAACTTAAAGAAGGTGATGCTTATACAAGTATAAGTAACATACAGAATATCAGTTAAACTGGACTAGAAAACAAAGTCTCTTTTGCACATAATAATCAAAAACACCAAATTCATAGAAGAAGAAAAGAATATTAAAAGTTGCAAGGGAGAAAGACTGAGTAACATATAAAGGCAGATCCATTAGACACTTGACTTCTAAAAGGACACTCTGAAAGTCAGAAGAGACTGAACAGTTATGGTGCAGACTCTAAGAGACAACAGATGCCAGCCCAGACTACTATACCCAGTAAAAATTTCAGTCACTGTACATGGAGAAAATAAGACATTGATTGCATGATAATTCCAAATGTAAACAGTATTTATCTATAAATTCAGTACTATTGGAGGCTCTAGGAAGTAAATTCCAACCTAAAGAGGTTAAATACAATCATGAAAACATAGTGAATAAGTAATCTTATACCAGCAAGATCAAAAGAAGGGACACACACACACACTACAACCACCACCAAAATAACAAAAATCAACAATCACTGGTCATTGATATCTCTCCATATCAATGGCCAAAACTCCCACAAGACACAGACTAACAGAATGGATGCCAAAACAAGATCCATCTTTCTGCTACATTAAAAAAAAAAAGACCTCAACATCAAGGATAGATATTACCTCAGGGAAAGAGTTGGGGAAAGATATTCCAAGCAAATGGAGGATGAGATGGTAAGAAATAATAAATCTCAGGTCTAAAATCAAAAAGTAAAAACAAATACTCAATGAAATCAAGAGTTGGTTCTTTGAGAAAAATCAACAAGATAAACAACCTTATCCAAACTAATTAAAAGGCAGAGAGAATATCCAAATTAACAGAATCAGAAGCAAAATATGAGGCTAAAACACTAGACATTAATGAAATTTAATACTTTAAAAACCTATAGTCCACAAAATTGAAAAAATTTAAAAGAAATGGATAATTATCTCAATAGGTACTACTTATCAAAGTTAAATCAAAATTAGCAACTTAAATAAACCTGTCATCCATAGTAAAACAGAAGCTGCCATTAAAATAAAGCCCAGAACCAGATGGTCCTAGGGCAGAATTCTGTCAGTTCACACAAAGTAGAGTAAAGCAGTCAAGTATTTTTATTTCCATGTGACCCTAAAACTCCACCTGGTAACTCCTATAGCTGATAAACATTTCCAACAAAGTAGCTGGGTACAAAATTAACTCACAAAATCAGTAGCTCTCCTATACACAAATGACAAATGCACTGAGAAAGAAATGAGTAAAACAACACTTTTCACAATAGCTTTAAATACTATACAATATCTTGGGGTAGCTCTAACCCAGCAAGTGAAAGACTCATATGATAAATATAACAATTCTTTGGAAAGAAAGACTTTGAGGAAGATATTAGAAAATAGAAAGATCTCCCATGCTCATGGATTAGTAGGTTTAGCAATCTATAGATTCAATGCAATCCCCATCAAAATTCTAACACAATTAATTACTGATCTTGAAAGAACACTTCACATCTTCCTATAAAACAAAAAATCCAAGATAGCTAATAATATTTTGAACAATAATATAACTGATGTAGGTATCATAATTCCCAATATAGTAAAACAGAATCAAACAAACAGTAAAACAGCATAGTATTGGCATAAAAACAGACACATTAATCAATGGAATAGAATTGAAGACCCAGACATAATTCCACACACCTACATGATTTTTGATTTAAAAAAAAAGCCAGAAAAACACATGGAAAAAACTCAGCATGTTCAACAAATGACACTGGTCAAATTGAATGTCTGCATGTAGAAGAATGCAAATAGATCCATACATGTCACCATGCATAAAACTCAAGTCCATGTGGTTCAAAGACCTTATCATAAAACTGGGTAAACTGAACCTGACAGAAGAGTGGGAAGCATCTTGAACTTATGTCACAGGAGAAAAGAACAGCATTAATACAGATACTGAGTTCAACATTTAATAAACATGGCCTCATGAAACTGAAAGCAGCAGCCTATAGAAAATGGGAAAAAAATTTATCAATTAAATTCCTAAAGAAACTCCAAATTTTTGCTAGACTTCCATCTTGGTACTCACTAGCTATTTGTCTCTGACTCCAGTCCCTGACAGGTAAGTTTCTAAGAACCCTGACTCAGTGATCCCCACCCAAAAATGTACAGCTGTGAAGATTTTCTTGGTATAATGGACCAACTGCTTTTCTGACTTTCTGTATCTTGCTTACACAGATACACAAAGATCATTTTGAGTTACTTTAACCATTTAAACTTTGAATAACATGGCAGTTTTTTTTACTTAGATATTGAAGGTGTTCTTGTGATTTTGCCTTGAAAAAAAAATCACTTCCTCATATGCTTTTTATGACAGGCCTTTGATTTGGCTTTATGGCAATTAATCAATAAATCTTTTAATTATAATTAGATTGAGTCTATGTTCTTTTACAAGTGGTCACAAACTCCATAACATCACCTCCACATCCAGTAGAGAGCCAATATATAAATATGTAAAATGTAACATATAAATATATAAAGAACACAAGAAAATAGGTATCAAAAACCAAATAATTCAATTTAAAGGTGGTGTACAGATCTAAGCAAAAAATTCTCAACAGAGAAAATTCTTAAAGAAGTGTTCAACATCCTTAGCCATCAGGAAAATGCAATTCAAAATTACTTTGAAATTCCATCTTATACCTGTCAGAATGGCTAAGATTAATAACATGAGTGACAACTCATGCTGACGAAGATGTGGAATAAGAGGAACACCCATCCATTGCTGATAGAAGTGCAAACCTGTACAGTCACTATGGAAATTAGTATAATGGTTCCTCAAAAAATGGAAACCAATACACCTCAGGACCCAGCTATACCATTCTTGGACATATACCCAAAGGATGCTTCATCCCACCAAAAAGGCATTTGCTCTAACTTGTTCATTGTGACTTTATTCATAATATCCAGAAACTGGAATATCCCTCACTGAATATCTAGATATCCTTCAACTGAAGAATAGATAAATATTATATGGTACATTTATACAATGGAGTATTACTCAGCAGTAAAAAAAAAATGACATCATGAAAGTTAAAGACAAAGGCATAGAAATAAAAAAAAAATCATCCTGAGAAAAAGATGCCATACTCAGAAAGACAAATATGTGTATTTGCTTATATGTGAATATTAGTTATTAGGTAAATAATAACCAACATACAATCTATAGACCCAAAGAAACTGGGTATAAAGAAGAGACAAGGTCAGTGTGTGTGTATGTGTGTGTGTGTGTGTGTGTGTGTGTGTGTGTGTAAAACACATGAACTCTCTAGGGAGACCTTGGAGCACATATAAAGCAGAATAGATGTTATGGCTAGACTAGGAGCAGGAGGAAGAGAAATGGGAGCATCAGGTGGGGAGGGGAAGGGGAGATGGCATTGAGGAAGGGAATGTTAGAAGAGACAGCTAGAACTGAGGGCTATTTGAGGGTTGGCATGGAAACCTAGTACAGTGGAAACCTCTGAAAACATGAAGATGATCCTAATGAAGTTTTTAAATAATGGAGAAATGGAGTCTCAAACGTCTCTTTCTTGTCACCACATTAAATTTTCAGTATCAAGACTGGGTTATATTCAACTGAGAAGTTGACTAAAAGAGTCCCATGAAAATCCCAAAACAACTCAGAATGTTGCCAAGACAACAGATTTGCCTCTACAAACTGACATCAAGGTCCCATTGCTAAAGAAAATGCCCAGAAAACTCAATGAATATGGAGAAGTCAAGCAGGTACCTTTGTAGAATCTTTACCTCTGCATTCTAGCCTCTTTGTAAGGTACTCTGTAGACCCCACTGAAAGAGAAACAAAACATCAACCTAAGCACAAAATTTCTGGTCTATAATGCTGTCCTGCCTGCAAAATATGCTAGAGCAATAGTGGTACCAAGCTTGTAGGAGTACCTAACCAACATTTGATATGACTTAAGGTCCACTCCATGAGATTGAACCCATACTGGACATTGCTTGAGTGACCAAGAACCAGATACTAGATAGGCCAGAGACTTAGAGTAAATCCAAATGCTGTTTTTAAAAATAAAATATTAGCAATAAAATGATACATAATGGTATTCTTCTCACATAGATCAATACGTTATTCATCCATCACCAGAGAAGCTTCCTACAGTGTCAGATGGGAACAAATACAGAGATCCACAGCCAAACATTGTGGGGGGGGGCTTGGATACTCTAAGTGGTGTATCGTCATCAAATCCCTCCCCTCAGAGTTCAGTGAAAAGGAGGTGAGAAGAGTGTAAAAGTCAGAGGGGACACAAGGAGAAAAACCAAATCAACTGAGCAAAGCTCATATGAATCCAGAGATTGAAGCAGAAGGACCGAGCCTGCAGGGATCTGCACCAGGTCCTCTGCGTCTGTACTGTGTGAGCTAGAGGATGACTGACTCTTGTGCCTTCTCTTAGGCTCCTTCTGTTTGTTGCCTTGTCTAACTTCAGTGTGCTGGGTTTTGTTTTATTTCACTCTATTTTGTTGTTGTCTCTTAGAAGCCTTTCTTTTCTACTGAGATGAAAATGGAATGGATCCAGATGGAAGGGGAGGTGGGGAGTAACTGGAAAGAGTGGAGGGAGGGAAACTCTGAGAAGGTTATATTGCATGATAAAAGAAACTATTTTAAATACAAGGAAAAATTAACCTACAGTAAAAATATTTTATGTTAACTAGCTTTTATATATATTAAAGGTATACCTAAAAATGTCTAATCTCATAACATTTTTATTTCATCAGTTGGCTATTATGACTAAGTTTGCTTTGTTATGAGCATCTTAGCATAATGGTTAAACAATGGGACATGAATCTGCTGTCTATAAGATGCATGACCTTGGAGAAAATATTATATTGCTCTGTGGCTCAATAAAGTGAGATAATATTATATATTACATAAGGTGATTGTGAGGTTTAGAACAAATAGCATATGCAAGAAACCTGGCATAGGGTAATAACAATCATGGTGCTAACCATGGGCATCTAATGAGACCTCACAATCTTAGGCAGGTGATTTTGCATATAACATAATTTTTCATCCCCCAAACAAGATGAGAGCCAGGAATGTAGTTCAGCCAGTGATGTGGTGCTCAGCACACAGTATAGTCTTGGGTTTTAGCCCAAGAACAACAGTAGTAGTAGATGGGTAAAATGGGATTAGAGGATCAACTAACTTATTTCAAGTTTGTAAAACTAGCAAAAGGCAAAACCTTTGTAGTGGGATTATGGTATGTTGTAAATAATTGTCCTGCCAATGGGTTTAATAAAAGCTGATTAGCTAATGGCAGACAGGAAGTATGGGCAGGGCTACCAGGCTAAGAAAACTCAGGAACATCTCAGAGCAGAGACAGAGGCCACATACAGATGCCATAGAGCCACCAGAGAGGCAATGCAGATGCCAGGAGACACAGAGGAAAGAAGTTGAAATGCTGCTCTGAGAAAAGGTACCGAGCTGCATGGCTGAACAAGAGGGTTGAGTTCAGATGAAGGAGTTAGCAAGTTATATGCCTGGGCCCTAGGCTGATCAGTGTAAAAATAATACAAGCATCTGTGTATGTATGATTATTTAAGGCTAAGCGGGGCTGAGAGTGGGACTGAACCTCTGGACTAAACAGGAAAGTCCAGCCCAGAAACATAATACAAGAACCTTGATTCAAAATCCATGATGTTGGCTATGGCAATACAGAGATTCACTAGGGCTCTGACTAGTCAGCTGGGAGATTAGGTCTACAGTCATAACCACTCAAACAGACATTACAAAGTTCCTCCAAGCAAGTCAGTTAATTTAATGCTGGATTTAATCGGCATGAAATCCTCTTCCCTCTCTTTTTAGCCAGTACACTATACACAGGTACAAAATGTACCTTTGGTTGAGTAAAATAGTCATCCTCCCAGATGGCTGCAGCAGAAGGAGTGTGTGTTGGTACACTGTCAGATCTCAAAGCATCTATCGGTTCCAGTCAAGTTTTTGGAGAACAGAATTAGACTTCCTTCCTTTAACCCATACCTTCTGTGTTTCCATGGAGCCATAGAAGAAATGGGGAACCAGTACAAACAAGCTTTAGGCTATACCATGAAGATATGACAAGTTGTTGTGGGCAGCTGCTTTGTGACAAGAGGAGACACCAAGGCCATTACTCTTGCCGATCCTTGCACCTGGCATCCCAGCCTCTCCTACTGCCATTCAGTAAATGAACTATGACTGAGTATCTTTGAAAAAATCTGTACAATAAGCCAGAGAGGAGAGAAAATCCAAGTGAATGGATAAGATCACCAAAACATTTTATGTTGCAAAATCAAATGTCAGAAAAGGCTTGCAATGCCATGTCAATGGAAATAGTGACTACATAAATGTGTGTCCAAAAAATGACTTGTGGTTTCTCAGTGAGGTGAGTATGTACCATGGCTTCCAAGTCTCTGGTTCCTGCTTGTCTCATTCTCTTACTTCCCCATCCCTCTGTATACACTGTGACTGTCCACATAGAGCTTCCTGCCTCAGGAATGTTACACCACACCTGCTCTTTCCCTGGAAGGTTCTTCCTAGGTAGGTACTGTGTTCCTTTATCAGTGCTTCTGTTACAATGTCACCTCCTTATGTGAGCCATTGATGGTCATCTTTTTGCCACTCACTATGCTCTTCATCCTTCTTCATCCTCTATGTGCTATTCTGTACCCTACTAATAGACACTTTCTGAAAGTAGATACGTATCCCTGTCGTTGAAAGAAAATGTTGTGACAGAAACAGATTATAAGAGAAATGATTCTTCTTGGTGTACAGTTCCTAGATGCTACAGTCTATAATGGTTCTTCTTGGAAAACAGTTACTAGAGCTGCAGTCTGTCACAGGAAGTAAAGTATGCAGCAGAAAGCTGGTGGATCACCTTGTTTTGGAAAGCAAAATATGAACAGGAAGTGGAGCCCAGCTCTGCAGCCTGAAAGCCCACCCCTAACGACCTAACTTCTCCAGTGAGTGACTGCCTTCTTCCATCTTCACCTTCAAAAAGGACCACAATTTTTGAAAAATACATAGAAATCAAGTGTTCGAACACCCCAGCCTTTGGGGAACATTACACATTCAAACCACTGCAAGGGGCACTTACAGTAAAAAAAAAAATATAATAACTTAAACTATACCCAATACACTTTGTAGGTATTTTATGAATGAAAATAATGAGCAAATGAGTGATTAGATGGAGGAATGAATTTTGCATGCACGGATATATGTCCAGAAATAAGTTCTGGGAGATTATGTTAACATTATTTAGCAGAGCTACTTTGGAGAGTGGAAAAGAATTTACTTTTCTTAATAATACTTCAACACTACTTAATTGTTTTAGAAAATACCTTTTAGTCTCAAAAAGGAGTATTGTCATGTAGCCACGGTTCCACTCTGATGAAGCAGACAAAATTTGTGAGTTTAGTTTTTGTAAATGTGTCAAGGCCTGGACACCTATTCTTATTGAAAATTAAAATGTACATCAGTATAACAACAAAATGCAATTATGAGTTTTTCAGAAGTTCCTGTTTGTAAAGTTCCTTTTAATTTAATAATTGTTCTATTCTTAAGAATTCTTTCTAAATGTCCCTCTTATGTTGAATGTTTTGGCATTGTACTCAGAATATTTTTTAATTGGTGTATATCATTGTATACAGTAGTAGCCTGCATAAGCATATACTGTACTTTAGAAACCTCCCACCCATGACCCCCCCACTCCTCCTCACTTTCCCACACTCCTTTATTTCCTTTGTTCCTAGATAGCGTCACTTCTACTTTCATGCCGTGTACACATATACAAGCTTATGTATCAATATAAAGTTTAGAATCAACAATGAAAGAACATATTCGTCTTTCAGAGACTTCTTAATTTGGTTAATATGATAATATCCAGTATGTTTATATTCCTCCTATTGGAATGATACCATTCTTTTTGGCAGAATGAAGTTTCATTGAGTGCATGCTCCAGTCTTTACCTTCCTCTGCTGATGAATGCCTAGGGTGATTCCATAGCTTAGCTGTAGAGACTAGTGCTGTGATAACATGTACAAGTCACATGTAAATACCCAAGAGTAATATAGCCAGGTCACATGGTAGATTTATTGGGGATATAAATTAGTTGATCTTCTATGGAAATTAATGCTGAGATACCAACTAACTCTTTGTGGCCAGTTATCAGAAGACAATATGTCTATCTCTGTCCCCAGATGAGGATAAACATGAAAACTGGAAAACCAAATGTCATCATGAGTCTGTTCTCTCTGTCCCATGGGGCATAACAGTCTTTTCTGAGACCTGTAAGTGTCTGCTGTGTGGGGAGATGCTTTATTTGGTGTTGACAGTTATCCTGAGAAAGTTTGGCTAGGAGATATTGATGACTCTAACCAGTTTTAATAGTCACACAAGAATAAATAAAGGGGGAAATTGGACCAATCTCTTCCATTTAAGAAAAATTAGTCTTGTTAAGAAAAATAAATATTATCTGTTTTCAGTTTCTGAGAATCTTCCAATCTGACTTCATGGCAAATGTGATCAATTTGCATTCCTGGTGGTGGTACAGCTGGGTCTTCTACTGTACAATCTGACTGTACCACTTACATGACCCAGATATACTGTTCTGGGTATTTACACAAAGAATTCCAAATCAACATGTCACAGAGGCACATAAAGCATTGCACATTCACAATAGGTATGAGCCAACCCAGGTGGCTAACTGAGGGATAAATACACTGTGGAGTTTCTTCACAGAAAGAACGAAGTTGTGTCTGTTGCAGGAAAATGGATTCCAGTAGAAACCATCATAATGAAGGGAATCCAATCATTCTCAGAAAGACAAATATCATGTTTTCTCTCACCTACAGCTCCTATATTTTATGTGTCTAGATTCTATGTAGGCACCTAACATCTTGTATGAGTATATGACATTAAGATAGGAAGTGTGTTGTATAACAGTTTACTCTGAGATTGAAACATTTCATTCTACAAGGAAGCTCCTCATGCAGAAAGGTAAATAACTCGAAATAGCTTAAGGAAATCCCTGAAACTAACCAGATTCACTAGACCCCTCCCTGCCAGAGTAAGTAATAAAAGCTGAAAATTGCCTTTAGAGGAACAAAGGTAAGCTGAGTCTCCAGTCTGTTGAATTGTCTCAAGGCTATGTAGTATGTTCCAGGTCCCCAGGCTTGTGAGCCTATGCTGGGGTGGGCCTTGGTGATACAGCTATCTCTCAGTAATTTCTGCACCTATAAGCATAAGTGTTACAGCTCCGAATGGAAAAGCTTCCCCAGTTGAGGGTCTGAGGCTGTGAGGGAAAAGGCATCTGCAAGCAGGAGCCAATGAATACCATAATGTCACATTGCACAACAAACCTCACACAAGAAAATTTGCTGGGAGAGACACAAAGTGTGCCTTCCTCTGCTCAGGAAGGAAAAGCAGGAACCTGAGCAGGGGACAGGGTTATACAGGGTTTTTTGGGAAAGAATTTTCCAAGATAGAGATTTCCAGTATGGGGATTGGTGAGATTACACAATCAGAAATTGGTAAGATTTTGTGCTCAGAGATTGGTGGGTTTTGGTAGGTTTTCAAACCCAGAAGCAGGCTTAGACATTTTACCCCACACTCCTGTCTTCTTTGTTTATTATTAATAAATAAGGGTTGGGAAAGGGGCATCATTATCATTATTCCTGATGACTGGGGATGTTGAAGTCCTTGGGGGAAAACTTGACCTTCACCATCTGAAGATAATCAGGGGTCATAGGCCTCCGGCTCCATAGCCAGGGACCAATAATCCTGTAATAGCAAATGATTAAAGTCCAGTTAAAACTCTTTTAAATCTATTGATGATGAAATGAGAACAAGATGTTTGTAAGATAGAATGCAAGCAGTAGTATTAGAAGGAAAAAGAAGGGATTTAGAAGTGTAGTGTCTGATTCATATTGGACTGTCAGTGAGCCACTGGCCACGGGCATCAAGCTGGTTCTTACTTTTGTGGGGAGGATCCATCTGGAGTTGTCACATCTTATCTTTTACTATACCTGACTGGTTAACATAAAAGCAACATTCTTCCCTGAGGAAGAGGCAAAGGCCACCCTTCTATTCTGTTAGGAAATATAATCCTTGCCTATTTTGTAGCACTACAGCAGACACTGAGCCTATTTGACCCTGACGGATGAGCATGATCTGAGCCTCCCCTTGAAAATCCTGGGTAAACTTTGAGAAAACCGATGGTGAATGGCCAGGGAAGCAGTCAGTCATTGCTCTAGTGCTGACACCAGTTATGACATCATAACCAGGCCTCCAAGAAGGGATAAAATCTGAACTGTATGTCATGTCATGCTGCTATAAACTCTGTGATGGAAACCAGCAAAGGTTCTTTTCTGTGTATCACCCCTAATTTGGGAAGGGGGAAATACCAGGTGTAAGTCCCAGACCACCTGGTGGGTAGGCAGTAGTAAACTTGAGTGCCACAGACAATCCAGATGTTTTAAATTAAGGATGTGTGTGGGGAGATGCTTATCCTTAAAACCTAGGTGGCAGTAGTATTTGGCTCAGAGCAGTTAATGAGTATTGAGGAGAGAGAGTTTACTGTTCCAGTGGGTGGGGCCACAAATGGCATCTGTGAGTTTGGGACATACACAACCAACAGTCTCCAAAGTGATCAGGCAGAGTGTCACTCACTAGCTGACATGCAACTAGGATGGTCTGGATTTGTCCCACAGTGTTTGCAGGACCAATGTGGGTAACTTCTTTAAATTTCTGACTACTTCTTAGAGTAATCTTTCCTTTGGTCATAGAGAATACAGGCATAGGGGATAAGCCATGGTGAGAAAGATAATAAGGTAGTTAGAGCAAAGTGAATTGGCATTGACAGCTTGATAAAAAGCCATTTTTAACCCTATTAGAACGGGTTGTTGGTTAGAGATAGCAATCTCTTGGATGATAAACATCCATATGTAAGAGCTACCCCAGACAGCTATAAATGGAATGAAAAAGAGGAGAGGACAAGGTTAGAGATGAGACTTTTGGACCAGTTGTTTATACAGTGGCAGAAATTGTCACCATTTAAAATTGAGCAGGCTAATCCCAACCCTCACACCTGGCAGAAGCCTCCTACTCACCAGAGGCCAGGCCCTGAACCCAAGATAACACACTCCTCCACTCTGCCCGTCCAGCATAACCCCAACCACCTTCTCTCCTTATCACCACATGCATCCCAGACCTCTGGCAGAAGCCTGCTACCCCACAGAGGCTGGGCCAGCTTCTTAAAATCTAGCTAAGCCACCACCCTGCCCCACCCCCACTTTGCCCCAGTTGCCCAGCATAACCCCATCTGCCACTCTTCCTTTGTCACCATATCCTAGCCTACACCTTTGGCAGAAGTCCCCTGCTCCACCAGAAGCCAGACCAGCATCCTATCCAATAAAGATAAACTCAGAAATCAGCAGTTAGACCTATATCCAGCTGCCTAAACACCAGTGTAAGAACAATAGCCAGGTCCATGTCACCACCAGAGCCTGATCAGCCAACCACAATGAGCCCTGAATTTTACAACACCTGAAGCACAAGAAAGAAACCATAAACACAATTTTATGAAGATGCTAAAGGTTCTTAAAGAGGAAATGAATTTAGTCCTTAAAGATATCAAAAACAAGACAATAAAAATTTGGTGGAAATCAGTACATTTATTTTTAAAATGTCAGAAGAGTTAAGAAAAAGACAAACAATTGAAGAAAATAAATAGAACTGTTCAAGATCTGAAAATTGAAGTGAAAAAAAATAAAGAAAATAAAACTGTGATAATGGTGAAAATGAAATATCTAGGTAAGCAAACAGGAACTACAAACTCAATTATCACCAACAGAATAAAAGAGATGGAAGAGAGTTTCAGGCACTGAAGATACAATAGGAGAAATAGATCCATCAACCAAAGAAAACATTAAATCTAAAAAGAAAACATCCTGACACAAAATATCCAGAAAAATTGAGGAGACTATAAAAAGACCAATTAGGGAATAATAAGAAGAAAAGAAGAATATTACAAGCTCAAAGACCCAGAAAATATTTTTAAGATAATTTTAGAACAAAAGTTTTTAGAATACTGGATAGATTAGACCAGAAAAGAAAGACCCTTGGCTCCATAATAACCAAAACACTTAACAACAGAACAAACAAAGAATACTAAAAGCTTCAAGAGAAAAAGGCAAAGTACCATATAAAGGTAGATCTATTAGAATTATACCTGACTTCTCAATGGAGACTCTAAAAGCCAGAAAGGAATAGACAGATATGCTGCAGACTCTAAGAGACCACAGATGCCAACCCAGACTACTATGCCCAGAAAAACTTTTAATGACCCTAGATGGAAAAAATAAGACATTCCATGATAAAGTCAAGTATAAACAACATCTATTCACAAATCCAGCCCAACAGAAGGTACTGGAACTTGAATCTAAAGTTAACTATATAAACACAGGCAACAAATACTCTCACACCAGCATAACTCAAAGAAGAAACACACACACACTACCATCACCAACATCTAAATCAAAATAGCAGAAATTAACAATCTAGAACAAAACCCAGAAATTATTCTTCATTTGTCATTGAAATCCTTCAATAGCAATGTGCTCAATTCTCTAATAAAAAGACATAGACTAACAATAGTGTGAAAGCAAACTCCATCCTGTTGCATACAAGAAGCACATTTCAACACCAAATATTGACATAAAGTCAGGGTTAAAGATTTAAAAAAGATTTTTCTAAGTAAATGGCCCCAAGAATCAAACTGATATAGCCAGTCTTGTATGTTACAAAACAGACTTCAAGCAAAAGTTAATCAAAGGAGATAGTAAAGGACACTTTACACTCATTAAAGGAAATGTCCATCAAGATATAATTCAATTCTCAACATCTATGCTCCAAATGCAAGGGACAAAAATTTGTAAAAGACACATTACTAACGTTTAACTTACACATAGAAACTCACACATGGATAGTGGAAGACTTCAAATACCTCAGTCTCACCAATTAACAGATCACCTAGACATAACACAAACAGAGAAATAATGGAATTAGCAGATATTGTGAACCAAATGAACCTAACAAATATCTATAGAACATTTCACCCAAATACAGAAAAATATGCCTTTTCAGTACCTCATAGAACATTCTCTAAAGTTAACCACATACTCAGTCACAAAGCAAGTCTCAACAAATATAACAAAATCAAAATAATTCCTGGCATACTATCAGACCACCAGGGATTAAAGCTGGATTTCTACAACAGAAACCTACAAACTCATGAAAACTGAACAACTTTATACTTAATGACTACTGGGTAAAGGTAGAAATAAAGAAAGAAATTAAATACATCCTAGAATTCAAAAAATAGGTGTACACCATATTCAAACATATGGAATATGAAGAAAGCTGTGCTAAGAGGAAAGTTCATGGCATTAAATGCCTACATAAAGAAATTGGAGATATCTGATACTGGCAATTTAACAGCACACCTGAAAGCTGTAGAACAAAAGGAAGCAAATGTACCTAAATATAATAAAAGCAATATATATAGCAAGTCCCTAGCCAACATCAACTTAAATGGAGAGAAATTCAGAGCAATTACACTGAAATAAGGAACAAGACAAGCTTGTACATGCTCTCTATACCTATTCAATATGAAATTTGAAATTTTATGTAGAACAACAACTAAAAAAGATTAAGGGGTTGCAAATTAGAAGGCAAGGAATCAAAATATCACTATTTGTAGGTAATATAACAGTATACATGTGACCCTCAAAATTCTACCAGGGAATTCCTACACCTAATAAACACCTTCAGAAAGGTGGCTAGATACAGGATTAACTAAAAAATAAAAAAAAAAAAACAATATTCTGATGTGCGATGTCTTTCTGTATGCTCTGAATACTATTGATTAATAAAGAGGCTGTTTTGGCAAGGCAGGTTGGAGGCAGGCAGAAAATCCAAGCAGAAATAAAGGAGAAAAAGGGTAGAGTCAAGGAGACACTATCCAGCTGCCCAAGAAGCAAGATAAAATGTACAGGTAAGCCATGAGCTGTGTGGCAATACACAGATTAATGAAAATGAGTTGAGTTATGTTTAAGAGCTAGTTGGTAATAAGCCTGAGTCATAGGCCAAGCAGGTTGTAATTAATATAAGTCTTTGTGTGATTATTTGGAAGTGGCTGTGAGAGGGTGTAGACCTTGAGGCTAGGTTGGCCCAGAAACATTGGGCTATAGTATCCTTCATATATACAAATAACAAATTGACTGAAAAAGAAATAAGGTAAGCAAAACCCTTCATAATGGCAACAAATAATATAAAATATTTCGGTGTAACTCTAACCAAGCAAGTGAAAGATTTGTATAATAAGAACTTTGAGAAAAGAAATAAATCTTTGAGGAAAGAAATTGGAGACGATATCAGAAGATGGAAAGCTCTCTTATGCTTATGGATTTGTAGAATTTACATAATAAAAATGGCAATCTTACCAAAAGCAACCTGCAGATTCAATGCAATCCACATCAAAATTCCAACTCAGTTCTTTCATAGATCTTGAAAGAGCAATACTCAACTTCATATGGGAAAACAAAAAACCCGGGATTGTTAAAACAATCTGTACAATTAAAGGATGTCTGGAAGTATCACCATCCCTGATTTTAAGCTCTACTAAAGAGTTATAGTAATAAAAATACATGGTATTGGCATAAAAACACACAGGTGGATCAAACAGAACCAAATGAAAGTTGCAGACATAAATCTACACACTTATGTACACCTGATTATTGATAAAGTAGCCAAAATTATACAAAGGAAAAAAATCTCCAACAAATGGTGCAGATCTAACTGGATGTCTGTATGTAGAAGAATGCAAATAGATTCATATCTGTCACCTTGCACAAAAATCAAGTCCGAGTTAATCAAAAATCTCAAAATAAAAACAGACACACTGAATTTGATAGAATAGAAAGTAGGACATAGCCTTGAATGCAATATCCTTGAATGCATTTGCACAAGATACAACCTCCTGAAATGAACACTGACGGTGGAGGCACTAAGATCAACAATAATAAATGGCACTGTATAAAACCAAGAGGCTTCTGTAATACAAAAGACACTGTGAACAGGACAGAAGAGCAGCCTACAGAATGGGAAAATATCTTCACCAGCCCTACACTTGAAAGAGGGCTAATTTCAAAATATATCAAGAACTCACAAAACTAGACATTATAAAAACAAATAATCCAATTTTAAAATCGGGTACAGATCTAAACAGAGAATTATCAACAGTGAAATCTCAAATGGCTGAGAAACACTTAAAAAGTGTTCAACATCCCTAGCCATCAGGGAAATGCAATCAAAACAACTCTGAAATTCCATCTTATACTTGTCAGAATGGCTAAGATCAAAATCATAAGTAACAGCTCATGCTGGTGAGAATGTGGAGCAAGGGGAATACTCTACTTCTCTATTGCTGATAGGAGTGCAAAATGGTACAGCCATTCTGTAAATCAATATGGTAGTTTCTCAGAAAATTGGGAATTGATTTACTTCAAGACCCGGGTATTTCACTTTTGGATATATACCCAAAGGATATCCCAACATACCACAATGACTCTTGCTCAACTATGTTCATTGCAGCATTGTTCATAATATCTAGAAACTGGAAACAACCTAGATGTCTCCTAACTAAAAAATGAATAAAGAATATGTGGTACATTTATACAATGGAGTATTACTCATCTGAAAACAAAAACAAAAATATGAAATTTGAAGGCAAATGAACTAAACTAGAAAAAAAGTCATCCTGAGTGAGGTAACCCAGACCCCAAAATACAAACATAGTATGCATCCCTAATAAGTGGATATTAGCTGTAAAGCAAAGGATAACCATACTATAAATCCAAAACCCAGAGAAGTTAAATAACAAGAAGGCTCAAGTGGGCATGATGGGATTTCTCTAGGAAGAGGAATTAGAATAGATCTCACATGTGAACTGGGGGCTGGTGGGGATGGAAATAGAAGGGATCAGGCTGTGATGGAGGGGAAGAGTACTGGGAGAGGCAGCTGGAAAGGGGGACATTTTGGGCTGAGGTGGAAACCTAGCGAAAGGGAAACTCCCAGGAATCCACAAGGGTGACCCTAACTAACAATCCTATCAATAGAGGATTTGTAGCCTGAACTGGTCATCTCCTGTGACCAGGCAAGATGTCCAGTGGAGGGATTGGGATGCCAGCCTAACCACATGACCTTTGACCTACAATTTGTCCTGCCTACACGATGTGCTGGGTTAAAGGTTGCACAAAAATTTTGGGAGTAACCAACTAATGAATGGTCCAGTCAGAGACCCATGCCATGAGAGGAAATCCGCCCTTGATATTGCCTGGGAGCATCATGCCCCAGGGGCTGGATAACCCAGAGACCTAGGATAAAAAAAAAAAAAAAAAAGACAATGTAATGATTACTAATGCTATCCTGCTATACTCAGATCAATGCCTAGCCCAATTGTTAGCCCAATTGTTATCAAAGAGGCTTCATCCAACATCTGATGGAAACAGATGAGAGACCTACAATCATCAGGTGAGCTTGAGAAATCTTGTGAAGGGGGGAGTTGATGACTGTAGGAGCCAGAGAAGTCAAGGACACCACAGGAAAACTCACAGAATCAACCAACCTGGGCTCATAGGGGCTCACAGAGACTGAACTGACAACCAGGGAGCCTGTATGGGACTGACCTAGGCCCTCTGCATATATGTGACAGTTGTGTAGCTTGATCTTCCCATGGGATTCTTAACAGTGAAAGCAGTCACTGTCTCTGACTCTTTTTCCTGCTTTGGGGATTCTATTCCTCCTACTGGATTGCCTTGTCAGCCTTAATATGAGGAGAGGTGCCTAGTCTTAATGCTACTTGACATTCCATGTGTGGTTGATATTTTTGGGAGGCCTGCCCTTTTCTGAAGAGAAAGGAGGAGGAGGAGTAGATGGGGGAGAGGTAGAGGAGAGATGGTGGGAGGAGCTGAGAGAGGAAGAGAAAGGGGAAACTGCACCTGGGATGTAATAATAATAAAATATTAACACTAATAAAGATTATATTTTAAAAATCACACATGCCAATTTTGGTCATTGAACTGTATTGAGGCCAAGCTGTTTATAGTAACAGAACAAGATGTTAATAAAATCTGAGTCTCTGTAGGAAGGACCACAAAATAAACTCTATCAGAGGGAGCTGAAAGGCATGGGAGAAGAAGCTTAGGGAGACATACAGGAGCTGTGAGGCTTCCAGGAAGGAGCTGGGAGAAGGGCCCGCCAAGGTTAAAGAATTCCCAAAGGGTTCAGGAAGCTGTGGGGCTTTATAAGCAGTTTTTAGGGGAGAGGCGACAAGGGAGGGTTCCTGGAGAGGCAAAAGAACAAGTGTCTTAGCAACTAGAAGGCTGCCCATGCGATGGGGCCCCAGAGGGTATAACAGACTCTAGGAGCCATGACAGGACACTTACCAAATAGGTGAGATGAGCTAGATGGCTACAGCAGGTGAAGTCAGGGGTCCTTTCTCTAGACGGTTAAGTTTGGGAAACTCTGGGAGAAGAACTAAGTCATATGGAGTTTTTCCCTCCCAGAGTCTTGGGACCCAGACTGGTATATTGTAAGAGGGCCTTTGAGAGGCGGTCCAGGAATTGAGATGGGTTTTTGTGTTTGTCATGAATGACCTTTCAGATTTTTTCATGATTTACTGCTTTAGGAAAGCCTTGTGGAGACTAGTCAGGAGGCAAGTTACACATTGATCCCAAGCCAGGATGCCCCCTGGGGTATAATAATTCCATCCAGGGTCCCCATCAGGGACTGCCTCAGCACTGACTGTGATGGGATTAGTTTGATGGATTTCATGTGCACGTACCCTCATCTGGTCCATCACTGCATTTATCAGGGAGAAGATTGTTGATGAGAATCATACAAATGCCATGTAAAGTTGTAAACTTGAATACTGTACTTGACTTGTTTGATATAGGTAGAAGAATTAGCAGTGTGGGACCCAATCTCTTTTCTATTTGAGAGTTCACTTAATAAGAAGGGATGTCTATTCTGGCCAAGCCATTCCCCCCAGCAACATCCTGCAAAGGAAGAACTGTGAGCAGTTTAGGTTAGGGGAAGGTAGAGGGGGTTCCATGGCAGAGAGGAACAAGTGCTGGAGGACCAGGAACTGCTTGTGGGCTGAAAGTAGGTGCCAGGGAAGGTTAATTTGCTAGTCCTTTGCTGAGGAAGGAGAAAGATACACAGAGGCTAGACAGGAAAAGGGACTAGGGACTGAGGCCAATAGTGGGAAGCTCCTTAGCATGATAAAAAGTAGTGGGAGGATCCTTCATAGCCAGGAGGAGTTGGTTTTTTGTTTGTTTTTGTTTTTCCTTTGGTTGTCTTATACCAAGTGATTATTTTTCCTTAAGATAGGAGCGAAGTCACGTGGCACAGTCCATCCTCTCTAACCCCAGCAAAGATGGTTTGTCAGCTGTGTATCTGCTTCCATCCTGATGGGGAAACAGCAGCCTAGAAAGTGGCAAACCAAATGTTTCCGTTAAGATTAACTATGTATAGATGTTTAGCTACCAACCGCATTGTGAAGAGTTTTAAGTTAACTGTTTTGTTGTAGATTTTTAATAATAGCCAATAGGGCTACATTTTTTGAGGTACAGGAAGTTTACACAATAGTTTTACAAAACTTGAGATAAAATTTATACCTTAGCAAAATTTTTACAGAGTTAAACCAAAACCAGAAGAGTATGAGATGAGTAGCCATAGTCCCCATTGGGAACAGTCTGTCCCTCTATTTCTTTTGCTCTTTTTCTCTGTCACACAGTAGATGACTTGCCTGATATGGGACAGAGATTCCGGAAGGAATTTTTAAAGGAACATGCTTGGATCTAGAGCAGGAGGAGCCACACCCTAACTCTAGAGCCAGATTCTAATTCAAGTGAGGCAGCATAAAACAACAGTCTAATGCCACTCGTACCTAAAAGACACCTGAATCTCTGAAAAAGTGAATCCACTAAGCTGAGAATAAAAAAGGCTTAGAGACAGAAAAATTGTGAGGCCTAACTAGAGCCAGAGGACACTCTGCAGGAGAAGGCTGAGAGATACTTTCACCAGTGAGGAGTGTATGCACAGTGGGGTGTAGTGTGTGCACAGTGTAGTGTGTGAATGATGTGGTAAGTGCACAGTGTAGTGTGTGCACGGTGTGGTGAGTACATGGTGTAGTGTGTGCCCAGTGTGATGTGTGCACAGTGTAGTGTGTGAATGATGTGGTAAGTGCACAGTGTAGTGTGTACACGGTGGGTGTGGTGAGTGCAAGGTGTAGTGTGTACACAGTGTGGTGAGTGCATGGTGTAGTGTGTGCACGATGTGATGAGTGCATAGTGTGGTGAGTGCATGGTGTAGTGTGTGCACAGTGTGGTGAGTGCACAGTGTGGTGAGTGCAAGGTGTAGTGTGTGCATGGTGTGGTGAGTGCATGGTGTAGTGAGTGCATGGTGTGGTGAGTGCAAGGTGTGGTGAGTACATGATGTGGTGAGTACATGGTGTGGTGAGTGCATGGTGTGGTGAGTGCACGGTGTGGCGAGTGCATGCTGTAGTGAGTGCACAGTGTGGTGAGTGCACGCTGTAGCAGGCCTACTCCTTTGCTTTCTCCTCCTCCTGCTAGGTCCAGCTCCCAGATCTCATTTCATAACACAGATCTGTCAACCTTAACTTAAAGACAGGACATTTACACAGTGTGGAGAGGAGACCAGAGAAAAACAAGCAGGGCTTGGAGCAGAGAAAAAAGAAAGCTTGAACTAGGAAATGGGAAATCTCTATTTCCTTGATCACTCTCAGTATTTGTCAAAGTCTTGAACAATATTGGGATCTATGGTGTGGTGTCACCAGGTAGCAATTTGGAGTGGTTATCTAAGGCATATTGAGGCCAGATTCTATTGCAAAAGCAAATAAATCGGGGGCCCTTCAGATCTGGTGCCAGGTGGAGAGGCTGGAGGCTTTCTAAAAGGCATACCAAGAGAGACAACGAGAGGGTATGGAAGACATGTTACCATGACGGGGGCAGATCTCTGCAGCCTATAGTTGAGGGCATCCCTAGGACTCAGAAAGGACCCATTGACCAAGCTTATCAGTGAGTGTCTGGTACCAAAGCTTTCAATGAGGTTCAAAGGTTTACTTAGAGGTAATAAAAAAAACTAAGCTCAGGGACAGAGTCTCATCTATGGGAAAGGGCCAAGGAACTGAATCGCAAAAGCCACAGGGCCTAGATGAGCTGTGGGATTGTGAAAAGTTCTTAGAGGAGATGGTAGAAGGAGCAGGGAGGGGCATAAAAGCCCAGTTGGGCATGAGAAATTGGCAAGAGTGCAGTTCTGGGGGATAGGGTGGAAGATCAGGTAAAGAGGGCCAGCATAGTCTTAAAGATTGCAGCTTGGCTTATCTCTGCATCCAAGAGTACCAGAGGGGTGCTGGACACTCAGTGGTCACTTTCTAGAGCTAAGGGAAGCATTTATACTGACCGAATTCCAACTGATGGATGCAGTGCCAAGTAATCAGTGAGCTGGAAGGTAAGTCGGCTGAGGATGGAATAGAAATGAGAGATAGGATCCCAGTGTGTCTCAGACCCCAAGGGGGAGCACAGGCATCCGGATAGCTTATCTGTGCTATGACACATTTAAGAGTAACAGCTCCAGGGGAAAGCTTCTGCAGTGGAAGTGTTGCAGCTCTGAGGGGAAAGGCCTCCAAGCAGTCAGAAACCAAGAAATACCATGAAGTCACATGACACAAGGGATCTCACACAAGAGATTTACTGGCAGGAAGGTGACTGCCTCTGCTTGGGCAAGAAGAAGAAGGACACTGAGCAGGAGGTGGGCCTTATATAGAGTTTCTTAGGATAGAAATTTTCCAAGGTGAAGATTGCCATAGTGAGATTGGTGAAATCTTCAGCAAAGCCCAGTGACTGGTGGGATTTTAAGATCAGGGATTGGTGGGTTTTGGTAGGTTTTCAAACACAGAAGTGGGCTTGGACCTTTTGCCCTACAGTATGTAACCCTTAGCCATATTCTGATTGGTTCACCAAGACAGACCTTGGTAAGTATTTAGGCTTTGGTTGCTCTCCGTACTTTGGCCTGTAGTAGACTCTCTCTTTGGGGTGAGCAGGCATGTGTGTTTCATCTGCCTGGAAAAAGTTTTGTCACACAACAAAGGGAAACGGTAGGAGCCAACAAGAAAAGAAAATGGGAAGAAAAGGTTGTAGAGTATGGGGCAGAAATGGCCACCATACAGTATACACTTGAATGAGCAGTTAAAAAGTAATTGTAATAAGCCACTCACCCTGTAGAGCCTAATATAAATGCCACCTTTATCCAGGAGGCTTGGAATTGAAGAGAGTAAACTTAGCTCAAGAAACGCCATGTTGTATTCTAGTAACCATAGAGATAGAATAGAGTTCAGTTCCACATTCTTGGCAGGGGCTTGCCCAGTTCTAGGAGAGAATGAGCTGGACACCTGGATGATCCAGGTGGGATCCAGGACTAAAAGGAGTCTTCCATTTTAGAACTATGCAGAACTAAAGCAGACAGAGCCCTGAGAAAGATTCTCTCACCCAGTTCCCAGAGACCATAGTTAGAAACTTCTGATCACAGAGCAGCAGCATGATCTAAGTTCCAGCTGCAGAATCCATACCACCCTGGCCCTGCTAACTGACCACCAAATGCTCTAGTCAAAATACACCACCATCATGCCTGGGTCCAGATTCAAGGAGAAATTCCCCAGATTAGCTGTCAATACACAACCTTGTACTAGAGTAACCCCAAATTGTGGTTTTTCCCTTTAAAAGTGGCTGTTAAGCTCCCCTCAGGAGCCCCTCCTGATCTTGCTATGGCAAGAGCTGGACTGAGTTCTCTGCCATGGCTTGTATTTACATCAATAAACCTTGCTATTGCATTCCGCTCCATCCTTGTCTCTGGTGGTCTCTCCGGGGTCACGACTTTGGGCATAACAAAATAAAGTCCCAGGTCTCTTCACACTTTGCTTGTTACAAGTGCCCTAGACTATAGAAGAGCTTAATGCTGGGGAGACTCACAGACTGATTTAAAACCGTAAAATCAAATGGAAAAAGGAATGCTAAAAAGCAGGGCAGAAATAACTTCAGTTTAGCCATTCTAGAAAAAGAGTGAGTATCTCAGCCTGCCTGGGAAGTATCGACAAGAAACTCACAGTTACACAGGGGAACAATGGGGTAAGGGGGTGAGAAGAGGGCAGCGTGAAACAGCATCCTTCACACTTCAGCAATTCACACTTGAGTCTGGTTCTGGATTAGGTGGTGCCGGCTCCAGGAAGTCATTGCTACTTCCGAGGAGCAATTCCATCCCCATGAGGGATGGTTGATGTGCTTGGAGGGGAGTCACAGTGTCTCCTTCTCGGAGTGATCTGTCTAAGAGACTCATTTTCCAGATTTTAAAAATATCTTAACTTCTCTTATTGTAGCATCTTTAATCAGAAGAGGAGAAGTTGGAAAAATTTAGGATTAACCAGCCTTGTATTTCCAGTTCTTAGAAGTTCCTTGAACAACCTTTGCAACATGTCCGTGTGCAAAACTGAGCAAGAACGTGACCTGAATTTTAGATTAAAGTGACAGAGCCAATGTGAAGAGTAGCACAAAACTGCTTGGTAGTTAGCCAGCCATCAACGGTCTACACTGAAGACTGTTTTAACCTAATGGAGCTCTAAGTCTCTACCAGATAGCCCACTGTTGCAATGTTTTGGGAACTGTTCAGGACCTGAAGGTTTATTTTCCTCTCATTAGAGTTCTAAAGCTATCATAGCAAAATATCAGATACAGGAGAGCTTAAATGATGGTGATTTACTTACTGCTTTGGAGTTTTGGAGGGTGGTAGTTCAAAAATCAAAGTGTTGGCAGGGCTGGTTTCTCTCCAAATGTATGAAAGGAGGATTATTCAAGGTTTCTTTCCTAAATTATAAAGGTCCCTTTATTAGTGACAGCAAATCTGTGTGTGTGTGTGTACACGCATATGTTGTTTCATTTTTTTTTAAGTTAGCACACAAGGTCTTAGAAATCATTGAATTTTCAAACACAGTGCATTTTCTTGACCTCCCCACCCCTACTAGTCCTTGAATCCCCCTAGGTCTCCTTTTTGTTTGGTGCGGTGTTCTCTGAATATCTATCTGTTTGTATACAAACTTCCCCCTTCCATAATAATACTGGTTATACTGGAGTAAGGTCCACTATAATGACTTCACTTTGATTGTTTCTATAATAATCCTGTCTCTTGAGAAGAACACATTCTGAGGTATTGGGAAGTCGAGGTGTCAGAATGACTTTTAGGGGGTGGAGGTACCTAAATCAGCTCATACCACTAACTGTATTATGTCAACCAACTATGGTACTGTCTTGTGTACATGCTGTGTTTTGTTTCTTCCAATGCTTGGCATCATCTGGAGCTCTTGATAGTGTTTTTTACATAATGAGCCATGAAATATAGAAAAGTGATGCTGCTACCTCATGTTTAAGGCGTGCATTCTAAATAGAAGTGTTCTGTCCTCTAAAGGAACAAGAATTGATTCTTCTAAGGTTAGAGAAAAGCATGCTATTTTATTTATAAGATAAAATACATATACAATAATTAAGCGCTTAAGGGAGACTTACAATATATAAGGTGTATTAGAAATTAAATTTTTATATGGGAAAAACAATTTAGAAAAGAAATTGTTTCAAAGGGATCTTGGGGTGGTAACGTCAAGTGTTAGGAAATAACTATTATATGTGAGATATCTTGCATAGAAGCCTCTAGCCTGTCTCTCTCTGGGCCATCTTGAAGTTGTTGATTGTGTAGGTACACTGAGGTCATTCACATGTCTTAAAGAACAGGCCATGTTTGACAGTTACTGTCTCACATATTGATTGCTAAGAATGGGGGGCTGTGAATTAGCCTGAGGTTGTTTTAAGGGTCAAAACAGTGTGGTTTCAAAGTCTCCAAATCTCTGCATTATGGTCTAGGATCCTACCTCTGACATATGTACCAGGACAGGCATTTTGGCAGCCTGTGCTGTTCTAGTTAGAAGGAGTGCCATTCAATATGGTTTGGATTTGATTTGAATGTGTTCTACAAGGGTTTGCATGGTGGAATCTTAGTGCCCACTGTGATATAAGGTGTAAATCAGGATTACTTGAGGCTCTATTTACCCCATTCATCAAGAAAGCAGTGACGTGAAAGTCTGGCAATGTGGGACAAAAGCGAATCCCCACACATGGGTAGATACGCTAGTGAAGCCACTGGGAAACTCAGAATGGAGATTTGTTTTAAGGAAGTAGATCATCCATATGACCCAATTGTACTACAAAGACCTTAATACCACTGCAGCTCAACACATGTCAGAGGCACCCACGATCATTGCATACTGAGTACTGTTCACAATAGCTGTTATGGAACCAACCAAAATATTCAAGAGCAGGTGAATGGACTAAGAAAATGTGATGTGTACACATGGAAAATTTTAGTCATAAAGAAAAACAAAGTTATGTCATACACAGGAAAATGAATACAACTGAGGGGATCTTCATATTGGTGAAGTTGGGATTTCCGACTAGAAGTAGAGACTAGATATTTTTGATTGCCATCTTGTTCCTCAAGCAAGTATCTGCATATCTCTCCAAGTTCACAGTAGGCTTTTGTTATACATGTTGAATGAACTGATGTAAAACTAAGTGTACAGATGTCAAGTCTTCTCTATAACCACACACACACACCCTTCTATAATATTATTGGGATTTCAGCCATGTGTTGTGTATTTATTTATCACTAAGTTGGGTTGAAGCCAGGAAGGTCTATAGTTCTGATGCTCAACCCTGGCTGCCATGGTGGAAATCCTCAGTGGTCTCCATTAAGCAGGTGGGTTACAGCATCCTCAGGTGTATCAAAGGCTGATCACCATGAATCATGAAAATGGCGTCTTTGTGGGATTTTCACTGCAGGTTCATCAGTAAGTACAGGACATAGATGGACTCTTGAGCTTACAACATCCGGATCTGTGAGAAAGAGGATGGACCTCTGAAATTTTAGGAAACTCGCCAGTTGCTCAGCCATGTTGAGATCCAATTATCAGTCATTATTTTATCATTCACCTGAAGAAGTAATGGTTTATGGTGATGTGTTGCTACTGAGCTTCTTTTTACTTTCTCCCTAGAGGCAGTATTTGACCATAGGAGACACATGATATGACTGACAGCTGAATGATTGCCAAAAGATTTAAACTCTGTCTCTTAAGAGAGGCAATATGTAATCACAGTTAGATGCATAAACACTGGAGACAAAATGTTTTTAATTTAAACCGAACCCTGCCAGAGCCTTGTCACTCTGGATGTGACCCAATACCAGCTGCCTCCATCTACTTGTCTGTGCTTTGGAAATGATAATGAAGCCTAACTGGAAAATAACAAGAATTAAATGGTCTTTATTCCCTTAGCAGAGTTGTCAGAATCAGTAAAGAAAATAGAAAATTATTATCAAATCTCAAAAACTATTTATCTAAAGTTCAAATTTGTCTAGTGCTCTGCATTTGCTTCTGCTAAATTGGCAACCCTACCACTTAGAGCATGGAGAAGGGATGACCAGTGAATGTTAGAATTTGCTATTATGTAGCATTTTATTATTGACTCCTTCCTATCTCCAGTCCATGTCAGGCTAAAGAGTCCTTCAAACCTTATTAATTTGACTTCCAATAATTTAGAGTATACAAACTCAAGCAGAGTGTATATTAGAGCCTTTTACGGCTGATCAAACACTCTCTAAAAGTAAAATGAATTCACGTTAAAAACTGGATCCCAGTGTGAGCATTGAGAAAGTGCATTGGACAAGATGTTCTGTGCCCTTCTGCACGTTCAAGAAGCTGCTGATTTCACAGTTAGAATAATTAGTTTGTGTTAAAAAAGAAGGTCCACAGAGCAGTACATTCTCACAGCAGTTCAGGTTAACAGTACCATCTGAGCAAATGAACCCTGCTAATAGAACTATATTAAGTTTTACTTTCAAACTGGTGTCAAGATATTAGTGTTTAAAACTGAAACCTGATGCTAATTATCTGTTGACTTTGGGCAACACATTTCTCATTTGGGAGTTCTTGTTCCCTAAGTTTAAAAATAGAGCCATCATATTCATATGACCTCTTGAAGGGCCCTTGACTTCCTCTTTTTCTACCAAGGTTTCTGTTTGACACGGGGAAGAAAAGCAGGTTAAGGTACCTCTCTTAACCACATTTAGCCCAGGCCCAGAGGAATGAAAACAGACAAGGACCCTTGGCTGTGGAGCCTGAACTCTGATAGAGCCCACTGTTTTCAGCCTAGCATGTGCTTGCTGACATCAGCTGAGAGCTTTAGATGCAGAATTCATGGTCCTAGTCAGAATCAATGGCCAAGCTGGACTGCTGAGCGATCAACTTTCCATAAGCAAGGGAGGAACTGGCACTCTGACACTAGAGACCAGAACCTCTGACTCCTGTGTTCTAACTTTGGTCCACCTTAATATACTTCTCAGGCTCACTCCAAAACCTCTTTGGAGAATTCACACAACCATATGGTTTTGCTCGTTAAGATGCATGAGATGGGCTCTCCCAGTTCTTATGGTAGAAAGCAATCTAGTCTTGAATGGATGTTCTGCTTCTCATGGTTGGATAGTGTATTTTCAGCTTACCTTACTTTTGGACTTACAAGACATTCTGAACCCTCCTGCTATGGGGGCACTGTGGTTCAAGTCTCAGCTGTGGCTGCAGTGACTGTCATGAAATATTCTGACTGAGCAGAAGAGTTTAGACTCACTTAACACACTCAAACAGCACACTGTCTCCTGGGTCAAATGAATGATCTTTTTTTCTACCTTGCACTGTAATAGTCCCCATATCTTAAACTATGTTCACCTCCATATGGGACACTATTCTGAAGTTATGGAATCTTATTGATAAACTTGTTTGTAAATTTTGATAAACAGCACAGTGTTGATTTGTGTATCCTTTAAGCTTGTTCTGAAAGGAATCAGAATGAGCACATTTGGCTGATTTTTTTCCATTTGGCCTTTGTTTGAGAGTATTTAAATCCATTTTGTTCATTCTAATAGCTGTCCAATATGTTCTGTTACATAACTATTGCACTCTTTTGATATATCCTGATACTTTTTCTTTCTAGAAAAATAACATTTAGCAATACATATATTCACATATCAGTAATTTTACTCTTATGGAACCAGATTCCTATCAGAAAAAGTATTTGACAATACACTCAGTTACATGCATGTTTATTTAGAAAATATGAATTTACTTTTTGTCAATCACATATTAAACATTAGTAATGCTGAACTTTTTTCTAAATTTCTAAATAAAAATGAACAGCTTTAGTAGTTCTAATATTGTCTTTCTATATCCCAATATTTTAAAAAATTTAAATTTCTCTTGATTTTGTTTTTGCATAAATCTTGTCTTGGAGGCTACTCCTCTAACCAAATATGTTTGATTATAAATAATTTAACCTACCATTTTTCTCTCACTCAGACTAGAACTGACAAGAAAGTTTGCTTCTGATCAAAGTGGTCCGTCACTGTCCTGCCGCCACCACCTGTGCACGTCTCTTAACAGTCTTCACTCATGGTGGTTGTAGCTCAATTGGCAGAGCACCTGCCTAGCTGAACAAACTCTGGGTTTGATCCTAGTATCACATAAAATAAAAAAGCAAGACATTCAGAATAGCTAAAAAAAAAGAAGCATACAGGAATAAAACTTCTCTTTTCTCTAAAATACAAGAAACATAAAAAATAATATCTAAAGCTCCTCAAGCCAGGTTAGGCTCAGCTACAGATGAAGAGAGAGCACAATAAGTCACAGCCAATGCCCACAGATGCATTATGACAACCACAAATTTCTGCTAAGCAACCCTTCTACAGTCAAACCAGAAGTTTTGTTTTGTTTGTTTGGTGTGTGTGTGTGTGTGTGTGTGTGTGTGTGTGTGTGTGTGTGTGTGTATTTTAAATCACTTTATTCACCCATCATCTTTCAATGAAAAAAAATGTTTTGCTTAAAGTCCACTAATGAGTGAGTCCATCCCCTGCTTATCCTTCTGGGTTTGTGAGACCTTGCTCAGGAGGATATTTTCTAAATTCATCCATTTGCCCACAAATTTTAGGATATCATTTTTTCTTACTGCTGAGTAGTACTTCATTGTTTAGATATACCACAGTTTGTTAATCCATTTCTCAGTTGAGAGGCATCTAGGTTGTTTCCAGGCTCTTGCTATTATGAATAATGCTGCTAGGAACATAGTTGGGCTAATGTTTTGGAGTGTGACTGTGCATCTTTAGGGTATATACCCAATAGTGGTATTGCTGGATCCTTGGGGAGAGTGATTTCCAGTTTTCTGAGAAGTCTCCATACTGTATTCCAGAGTAGGTGAACAAGTTTACACTCCCACCAACAATGGAGGAATGTTCCCTTTGTTCCACATCCTCTCCAGCATAGGCTGTCATCTGTGTTTTTGATCTTAGGTGTGGTGGATCATGTGTGAATTTCATTCCACCACTCAGGAGCCTGAAGCAGGAGGTCATTAAGAGCTACATAGCAAGTTGGAGATTTGTCTGGCCCTCAAATAAGTAATTAAATAAATACTTAAATACATAATCCCTCAGTGTTAAAACAAATCCAGATATTTTTACGATTTTTATCACTTTTGTTACAACTCCATCACTCAACACAACTAAGTTTTAAGACCTACATAACACACTTTATTGCTGAGGCTGCATGAAACTTTCTCCTGGTGCTTAGAAGTCATCACTATTTAGTTATTTTCTATTTCTAAGTGGAAAAGTGATGCTGTGAATAAATGCTTGCAGAAACAAGAAAGGTTGCATTACCTACTTAGACAGAAGACGATCAATGCTGCCAAATTTTCTTAAAATCCTTCTTCTTCCTACTTACTGTCTTAAAAGGCAGGAGGAAAACCTAGTTCAAGACCATATCTACTATTCTACCTGGTAGCATGGTCTACTCAAGCCTGGTGAGTGGCTGCTTGAGAGATCATGTTAACTACTTAAAGCCAGTCTAGGAAGATTCTGGAGGAGATCTTTGAACTATAGACTATTCTAAGTAAGAACATTATGGATTTAAACTCAAACTAGGATCTTGGTTGCTTGGATGACTGAGGGGTGTCCTGTGGGTATGAGGGGAAAAAAATCTCTGTATTCAGCCCAAATTCTAGGGGAAGGAGGTCTGTGTGTGTGTGTGTGTGTGTGTGTGTGTGTGTGTGTGTGTGTGTGTGGTGTGGTATGGTGTGTGTGGTGTGTATGTTGATGAAGATCTTTATTTCTCTTCTGTTCTGACTGCTATTCAACTTGTTTTAATACTAGGACTATAATTTTCATTCTTAATGATAAAAAAGTTAACTGAGTTCACAAACTGCTCAAAATCTCAGTTCCCCTTTTATGTACAATATGAATGTGAGCAAATGGCTTGACTTCTCTGGAATTTGGTCTCCTGTTCTGAACAATGGTAACAAGACTAATATTTCCCTATTTTCTTTGTGAGGCAAAAAATGGCATATTTTGTAAACTATTTAACTTTTTAAAGAGTGTGAGTGTAATAAATGCTATCATGGGTGGTTTCTTCCCTTCCCATTTTATACATGCAGTTTACCTTAACTTAAACCTCAGCATGACTAGGTACCACAGAGTAAACACTGCATAGCGTTTAGCATCCACATATACTTGGCACATGGTAGTTCCCCAAGCAGCATCACTAAGTGGTTGCTTGCAAATGTTTAATACTTTTAGAACTCTGCCCTAATAGTTGACTTAAAACTTTGAGTATGGGTTTTGTCAGTTTGTTCTGCTTGTTGAATTGGTTGCACTAATAGCTGGTTAGGGTGTGATCTCTGAGAAAGCAGATGAACACATGCTATATTCTCTGCTTTGCTAGTTGCCATGACAAAACATGTGACAAAGAGAAGTGTGGGGAAAGAAAGTTATTTGGCTCTGTTCAAGGGAATAGTCCACCATGGTGGGGAAAGCGTAAGGGAGGGGCAAGGGCTGCTGGGCATGGACTCCACAGTCAGGAAGAAGAAATGGATGAACGCTGATGCACAGCTAGCTCTCTCCTCTTCTCTTTAGTTCAGATCCCCAGCTCATGGGATGGGATTGCCCACATTCAGGATACAGACTCCTCTGGACGTGAAGGCTAATTTAGCCCTTTAGTGCAAGTGTGACTTTGTGAGTATTTTGTAGGCTCCCCAAGGCTGTCTCCTGGACATAATGCTATATCTTTCACCAGCCTATACAGAAAGATAATCAAATGTTTGAGCATAAACCACTCATCACATATGAAATAGCTAGTATAAGGCAGATATTAACTTTCAATATAATTATTCTTTTAGGAACAGAGTTGTGTTGTCCCAAGTGTCCAGGTGTTTGGATTCAGTTTCCCTAGATTATTCTAAGTAAAAATGCATGATGCTATGTTAGACTCTCATCTTCTTACTCTATTATTCTTTATTAAGTGTTTATATTCTCATTCTAACCATGGATACAGGAGTTTGTACTCCCAATGTTACCAGAAACACATGCAAATCCACATATGCCAACCAAAGACAATTGACCAAACACAGGTGTGTCCAATGAAACTGTCACTTGCATTATCCAGAGCTGATGAACCCACTAAGCAGGACAATTCTTTAGACACAGAGAAAGACACAGACTCTTCCAACAGTTAATCCAAGAAGAAATGAAATCGGAAACAATCTTTCAGATGCTGCTTATTATCAAATTGTCTCCTTAATAAAATTATTCCCTGGTGTGCATTGTAATTGGGTATTGTCAGTTTAATATTGTCTATATGATATATTGTCTGCGAATAACAATACTGAATGGTACTAATTATATTTGGGTGAAAGAACCATCTTGCATATTCACTGAAAGACGCATTCCCCTCAAAGTGTGCAAGTTGACTGAATACTGAATAGGAGTAGGAGCATCCTGTGTTGCTTGTTCTAAATTTGCTTCTTTGTTTTCTCAGGATATCTCTTGTATTTTTTACAATCCAACATCTAAGGTAAAGAGACAATTGCTTTTCTTTCCTCCTTGCAGTGCGTACATCAAAGGCAATTGCTTCCCCTCCCCAGATCCTAGTCTATTTCATATTCCATTAAGGATCTCTTGAACATAGTTTTTACAGGGGAAGCTCAGGCAGGCGTTAAAGGCATTTCAAACCCATCAGTGTGTGCTAAGGAATAAAGATAAGAAACACATTTGATAGCTTGAGTGGATTATCAAGGTTTGTGTAGTGGAGTTTGTTTTTCTTCTTGGATTTATATTTACTTATGTACTTATTTATTGCTTGTACATAATCTATACTCATATGTGGAATACAACCTACAAGCTCAGAAATTACTCCTCAAGGACCGTCCATCTATCATTTGAGACAGAGTCTCTCATTGGTCTATAAGCACAGAGCAGAATAGTAGTTGGCCAGTGAGCATCCAGAGATACACTTGCCTCTACCTCACATCTGGATTCCAGGTGTACCCCATGAAGCAGCTGTCCTCACATTTGCAAGGCAAGCATTTTGCCAAGTGCAGGCTTCCTGGCCTCATCTCCCATGACTCTGTCCTCCTTCCCCTGTATCTATGCTTGGATCTCCTGTATGTTTCTAAGATGCCCTCCCATAGGCCAAAACAGTCCCTTTACTACCCAATGATATTCACCACATACAGGAAGACATCCCATATCAAAACACCTCAATTAAGTGTTTTTGTCAGCACTTGCTTGCATGTCTAGATAGCAGTGAAGAGGCTAGATTTTTCTAAGACATCACAGTGAAAACTGGATCCAGGATTGTGGAGCAGTGATAAGATTACCTTAAATATTAAATTAATGTATCATTTTAGGATGTAACTGTTACTATTACTAACACCACAGTTATCATTACCGCTGCTGTTAACACAGAGTATTAAGCTCTAATAGCAGAAACCTATAAGAGTGTCTGAACATGTCACACTATCTCCTTTGCTTCTCCCTGCAAATCTATGGTAAACTAACTGTTTCAATCCATGATTTACAGATGTGGAACCAAGGCTTAGAAACATTAAGTAGATTTCTCAATGCCACATAACTAGCAAGTGATAGCTGACCTTAGGCATTTCTGGCTTCAACACTCATATTTTTTAACATATATTTACTAATGATAAACAATAGTGAACAGTTGCAAATGAATCCACAGATAATGGTTCACATGAAAGCTCATTCAACCAGCAAATATTAGTATGAAACAGAGGAGACATCAGAATGTGAGCAGGGAAAATGGCCATGAGATGATGGAGACGGGGTAGCTGAGATATGTGTCAGATAGAGCAGTGCTGGATGGGCTGCCTTAGGATCATGAAGATCTCAGGACCTAAAAGGAAGAACAAGATTTACTTGCCAGACCTCTCCACTCTCACTCCAGTATGCATGGGCTTTTGACCTTTCTGTGCCTTGATTTACTCACCTGTAATCTGGGGAATGGAAGCCGCACTATTGTTAAGGAGTTGATGGGAAAGTGAAGCACAGAAAGATTATAAGACGCTTGGCTCAACCAAATTCTCAACAAGCATCACAACAGAGAAAAGAGGGTAAAATTAAGAAGCATTTCAAGTTTGGTGATGGACTGGAGGATAAGGAGAAGATGCCTTCTACTGATTTCTGATGCAAGCATTCATAGTGTAGTGGTACCCTTAGCTGAAATAGATGATCCTGGTGAATATTTAGATTTAGTCAAAGAACAAATAAAAAGTAGTCACATTTTCTCCACGAATAAAGGAAAGAGAGGGCAAGGGTCGCATGAGAAAAGAGAAGGCTCAATTTTATAAACTTATGGGGTGACATTGAATCATCCCTCCTTGTGAAAAATGAAGGCTTTAGAATATTAGAGAAGCAATGGCTTTTTCACATGATCCTGAGATCAGCATGAGAACAGTGCAAAGGGGAAGGGCAGGTCGGAAAGCTGACGATGGAGCCCAGATGGAGCTGCTGTGAGCAAGAAGAGATCATCTTGCTAGGTATCTTTCTGAGTAGACAGACAGGATGGAGCCCAGAATGTGGGCTTTTAAAGCTAACTTCCCATTGGCTGAACTTCAAGCAGCTGTTGTGAAGTTGCTGCCCTTCCAAATCCCACCTACGTGTGGCAGGAGTGAGACAGGACTGTTTTTGAGAAAATATTGACACAGAAACAGACTGTGGCTGGAGTGAGCTGGGACTATGTAGGTGAACCTCAGCTGCAATGCAAATTAGAATAGAGCCCTGTATACATGACAGTTCTCTGAGTGTTCCTGCCTTGACCCAGCTGTCTCCACATATAGTTCCCAGGAATAACAAGGAATGCAACACCCAAAGACAGGAAAGATTGGCTAGAACAGCCCAGACTCTGGTCCAGTTTCTCTCACCCCTGAACTCAATGTTACCCAGTGCATTAACCGTGAAACTTCCACTGCCTTGAAGCATAAGACTCAGGGTGTGCTGTTTCCCAGGCCCCCTCAGCTGCTATACAAATGGAGTGTGTACAGGTGAGACTCCCACATACTCCAGAGCCCATGGATATAAGAGTCATATTGGAAATAACCACAGTCAGCCACCCCTCCATGAAGTCAGCCTTCAGCAAAGAATTCTATTATGGTGAGAATAGAAAAGGCATTAATGGACCTATTCTCCCCAGCAGTAATTGCTGGAATTTTGCTGATTTATTATTATACAGAACAGGACCTAAAAATACACATTTTAAAGAAGAATAGATTTGTTGGCAGAATACACAAGAATCGCAAGAACCATGGAGAATCTGCAATGGGACATTCGTTTCTGCTTAGAGCCCAATGGACGGGAATTGCAGTTCTGAGTTCAATCAACAACTTCTACCTCCATGAGTATGGAGCTGTTAGAAGTTCAGGCTTCTGGCCTCAGAGGAGGAATTCCAGAAATTCCTTCTGTTAAATGCCCACTTAGCTATTTTGCTTTGCTTGTTTTCTTCTGACTGGTCTGTCTAACACCATTTGGTCCTGAAAACACCCTGTTTTCTAGGCCTGTGAACCACTACTATACTGAAACAGCAACAGTATTACAGCTACTCTTGACAGCTGGAACACACAACCCTTGACCATTTGACATAAGTCAAGCATTATGTCAGGGAGGGGCTTCCTCTCCTGTCCTCTCCTGTCATAAGTATATGTGTGTGTGTGTGTGTATGTGTGTGTGTGTGTGTGTGTGTGAGAGAGAGAGAGAGAGAGAGAGAGAGAGAGAGAGAGAGAGAGAGAGAGAGAGAATTTGCATTTCAAAAGCCTATAGTAGGGGCTGGTCTTCAAGCCTGCTGGTAAACAGCACAGCATCTGCCCCTTCCTGTCTGTCCCAAGTAGATAGCACTAGCCAATCAAGCCTTTTATTTCCTTGACCTTTGAATGTTTCTCATCCCAACCTTTCATATAGTACAGACCGATCAAATGGAGGGAAGTCAGTTGATTCCCCTCCCACTTAGGGAAGATTTGTCTGAAAAAGGAAGATTCTCTTTCCCAAAAGAAAAAAAAAAAGTTGTATCCATCACAGAGGCACACTGAGATTCTCCCGATCTTCAGGACCATATAGCACCCCCCCAAATTTCCACTGAGATCATGTTTGCATAGTAACAAGGAGGTACTGTCTTGAATTACCCTACCCTTTCCCAGCAGCAACCACCAATAACGTGTTCATGCATTTGTATTATCTTTTTATGTATTCTACATACATTTTACTATGGACTCAAGCTTAATGATCAAACCTCAGTAGATTGCATATCCTGAGTTCTCATTCACTGTTATCAAGAAGCATCCAGCAAACTCCTATAGCCTAGGAAATCTCATTTGTTGGCATCTCTTCTGCCTCAGGTATATTGGAAAAGGCAACCAGACCATGTGTTTTTTTTTTTTTTTTCATTAACTATTCTACCATCCTGATGATCAGGATGCATATTTTAAAAGACCTATTCACTTTTATTTTATGTGTATGAGTATTTCATCTGCATGTATAGAGGTTGTACCACATGTGTACTTGACGATTGCAGAGGCCACAAGATTTCACCAGATCCCCTGAAACTGGAATGACAACCCACCAGGAGGATGCTGGGTACCAAGGTCTTCTGCAAATGCAAGCATTCTTAACCGCTGAGCCACCTCATCCGCTCCATAGCCCCATAAAATAGATCTTTAAGGGAGGGTAAGAAATGAGTATTGCTCCTCAGCTTAGTCATGGCTGAGGGCCTGGCATGGGAAAATGTTGAGGAGTAATCCTGAAGGGACTATCCTTAGTCCTCATATGTGTTCTCCATACTTTCAACTGACACCCGCTTTCCAGCCTGTTTTGAGGCCATCAAAGCCTTTAGATTTAGACACAGCCAGAGGAAGCTTGGTAGATGCACTACCTGTTACTCCCTCCCTGTAACGGTGGATCTGGAAAAAGTCTTCGTAGCAGAGCAGAGTGTTCGCTTTCCTACTGCTGTTTCCTGGGTTTGATCTGATGTTTCTTGCCTGGAGCTCTTATTTCAGACTAGAGTAAATTATTTACCGATGTTAGCAACCAAGCCTTGTGCTATTCAAAATATAAACTTGAGATATCCAAGCAGTCAGACATTACCAGCAGACACTGTTTATGCTTGTAGATATAGAGACAGATCAAAGGGTGATTCATAATTATCCTAACACAATGTGATTTTCCAAGTGGAAGGAAAAATACAGCTTCCTCTGGTGACAGGGTACTTCAGAATATGCACAGCAAGTGAGTGAGTGTTAACTTCTCCTTAATGCATCAGCATCTGGAAGGAACAGGGAGGGTGTCAGAACCTGGGCTGCCTTGAAATGGGTGCTAGCTTTTGTCTCATCAACAGTCTTTGAATTAAACTCATCAAAGGCTGTGCCCTGTCTGCTGCTTCCTCTAATTTCTCTGATACCAGTCCACAAGTTCCTGGTGCTGGTTCCCATTTTTCTTTCTCTGGGGATGCTGCTAGTGACAGTCTAGAGGACATCTGTCTCCCTTTTGGGTGGCCTCATTTGGAGCAAAAAAGAACAATGGTGTGTGAAACAATGTAAGGGCTGATAAAGAAAACTGGACTTTATGTGACAAAGGTCTAGATTTGAGTCCTGCTCAAATATATTTGCCATGTCACTTTGGGGCAAGTTCCAGATTCTCGATCTCCTTGTGTGTAGGACACAGATTTTCACAAAAATGAACTGAGAAAAAATCTATCAAAATATGGCATGTAAAGGAATCAGCACAGTCCCTGTTTATCAGCAAAGCAGACAGTGTCTGTAGCTGTTGTTGGGCAGATCTTAAAGCCTTCTGTAGATCATGGATGCACTCTGGGTAGAGTATACCTAGACTTGTACTCTCTGGAAAAAGATGGCTCTGCATGAGCCTACAGTTTGCCTATTCATACTTTGCTAAATGTGTTTTGAAAAAATAAAGATAGTTTCTGTGCAATGAGGAAAAAATCTTATAACAAGTTTGCATGTCAGCTTTCACCCTTTCTCTCTCAAAATGAGCACAACTCAGGAGTACCTGAAGGGACTCTGGGGTGCAAAGGTCATCTAAGGCTTACCTCATATATGCATGTCTGCACTAAGCATGTAGAACCTCAACCCTGAAGTACCAAACATGGCTGTTTTAAGACTGAGCCTAAATCTGGACAGAAATAGAACTCAACTCAGGAGCTATGTGTCTTTATCAATGAAGATGCAGTATTAGACAAAATGGGTCCATAGTAGCTGTCTAGAAGTCTTTTTGCTGCCGTTTAGGTAGCCTCCTTAGAAACAGAGAAAAACAATGATAAGTAGAATATGTATATATATCAGACATGTCTGTGTGTATGTACATATGTGTTATAGAATACTATTTTAAGATGTGCCACATTTGTTTATGCTATGGAACATTTGTTTAATGATGCTAAGATATTTTTCATGTTGCATTTGTTTAGCTTGGTGAAGCTGTGCTACTTTGCTTACCTAAAACACCTGACTGGTCTAATAAAGAGCTGAACAACCAAAAGCTAGGCAAAAGAAAGGATAGGCAGGGCTGGCAGGCAGAAATAATAAGCAGGAGGAGAAATCTTGGAAAAAAGATCCAGGAACAAGAAAATAAGGAAAAAGAAGACACTAGGGGATAACCACTGAGCCACACAACCAGTCACAGAGTAAGAGTGAAAGTAAGATACACAGAAGTAAGAAAAGGAAAAGGCCCAGAGGCAAAAGGTAGACTATTGTATAAATCCTAATTGGAGCCAGATATGGGAGTACAGCTGGAAGATGAGAAAAACAGAGGAACAAACCACTAGAAAAACTTCTCACTACTACTGAATCCCTAGGCTGAAAGCGATAAAGCCATGCTTACTTCAGCAGCACATACACTAAAATTGGACCAATACAGAGAAGATTAGCATGGCCCCTGTGCAAGGATGACATGCAAATTCATGAAGCATTCTATATTTTTAAAAAAAGGAAAGAGAAGAAAGGGGTAAAGCCTGCCTCCAGGAATCCTCAGCCTGAAGAGGGGAACCAAAGGGCTGAAATCCTGTCTGTTCCAGCCTTATATTCCTTTCTCTGCCCAGCCATATCACTTCCTGTCTCAACCTTGTTAGTGCTGAGATTAAAGGTGTATCATCCCAAGTGCTTGGATTAAAGGTGTGTGCTACCGCTGCCTGACTCTTTTTCTCTTTTGGTCTGGGTTAATCTCATGTAGTCCAGGCTGGCCTTGAGCTCACAGAGATCCAGTGGATCTCTGCCTCCCAAGTGCTAAGATTAAAGGTGTGTGTCACCAGTGTCTGACCTCTATGGCTAGCTCTCTCTTCTGAATTTCAGGCAATCTTTATTTGATATACAATGTATTACCAAGGTAGACTAGATAATTTAAGACAAACTGGCTAGAAACAAGCCAACCTAAGGCTGGGCATTATTAAAATATAATAACTCACTGTGTGTATTTATTTGGAAGCATGGTGGTGGGTCCCCCAAAGAGCCAAGAGCCAAAAAAGTAAAGAGTAAAAAACAACCAAAACCACTTTACTCATAGGTGTATAGCATTATATAAATATGTATAAGACCATATGCAGCATATAAAGAACTTAAGATACACATAAATATATAAGAATATTATACTTAATAATATACTATACACATAAGACTATACAAGATATATATAAGATGTATGTAGATATATAAAATAATTAAATATATGATATATCAAAATATGTAAATTATGTGGATATAAAAGAATACATGCATGGTTAGAGAGAGAGAAGCTAATTTAGAAGAGGATGATTTGAAAGTAGCCCTGGGATACCATGTTATAACTAGAGAACCAGTGAGAGCTAGTGTGACTAAGTGCAAATTCTAAACTGTGGAACCAGGGAAGCTGGTCATTTCTCAGTCCAAGCTAATGGTCTGAGGCTACTCCCTGATAGCCTCTGTAAGCACCACAGGCAGTGTGAATACACGCGTGAACACACATACACACTCACATTTAAAAATACATTTATAAAAACTTAACCCAGCCCAGCTGTTTAACTTTGCAGGGCCTTTCTTGGGTGATGCTGGTAACAGACCTCCTAACCTCTATGTGATTACTATGTGGCTGAGTCCATCCCTTCCAAATGAAGAAGAAAAGAGACCATTCATCTCTTTATCAAACAAAAGCTACCAGCTTCTATAAGATTCATTCACATTGTCATGATTCTGAGATCATTAAGGCAAGATATACATCTCCTATACAGAAGCACCGTTCTAGAGACAAAAATGCAATGTGTGTGTATCAGCCACTGGTGTTTATATCCAGACATGGTAAGATGTAAAGTTTGACAGCTCCAAGCTGAATGCCAAGTCATGTTAACTAAAAGGGCATTTGTTAAAACAGATATGATTTAGCTATCAATGAATTGGAAATTTCTGCAGTGGGCCTGTTGATCCTTGATCTAATGATACATGCTACTTATCTTCTGTCTCTATTCTGGGATACTCAGGATCCTGGATCCTGGCTTCCTGCTCCTGGTAATGCTACATTCATACCTTCAGATTCTGTTCCTTGTAACCACAGTCACTTTAGTTTTTTACAAATGTAGTTTTTAGTGAGTGTGTGTGTGTGTGTGTGTGTGTGTGTGTGTGTGTGTGTGTGTTCACACTGCCTGTGATGCTTCTGAAAGCCAGCAGAGTGCATAATCTCCCTTGAATGTAGAATTACAGGTGAGCCATCTGAAGTGGATGCTGGGGCTGAACTTAGGTCCTCTGGGTGAAACCCAAGCACTTTTAACTACTAAGGCATTTCTTCAGACCCTGCTTTCATTCTTTAGGCTAGTTTTACATTTTCTAAAGAACTCAGAGGTGTCTTTTTCGAGATATCTGTCATTTTAGCTCATCATGCTATTAGTGCTATGGATGCTTGAGATGCAGTGAGTGCCAGGCATTGGCAAAGTCTACACTAAGTGCCTTGAAGCTCACTGATTGGTAATATCATTTTATATCTAGGTAATAAGATCTTGAGGCAAGTTTAGGCTTGAGAGATTTAATACTTGTTCTAGAAATGGCTCAGTAGTTTATTATCTGACTTATGCATCTAAGTTATGCCATTCATTGATAATATACTTCAGAATTATAGCTAGGCTATGTCCCCTTCATCTAAATATGAAAGCCCTTTCAAGGGAAGTCCTCAAATTTCCTTGCTCACCTGTTTTTATAACAGCTATTTTCTCTTCACTGTTATCTGAAAGCAGACACATGGGTGCTAAGCACACCCATATATTCTCAGATTGTCTGTGAGTGTAAGCAGACACTGACCTTACACTGTGTGATTTCACTTGGAAGAAGACTGTCTGCAGATCTGAGGAAAAATGAATCGGAAGCTTAGTCCTTGCTTCCCATAAACTCCAGGATATGAAGTGAAAAGACAAAATTCCTCCATAATAAGGAACCACAGGTAAAAATACCACCAGACACTATATTTTTTTCATTTACTCCACAAGGGAAATAGATAACAGGAAAATAAGCAGAATGCACCATTTTATTTCAGGTGTTTTGAGGCAATGAATGGAGGCAGAGGTGAGGAGTCAGTCCAAGCCAGTCCAAGGCAGTTCAAACCAGATATTTACACATAGAAGAATGGGAATAAATATCAAAGTCCAATGTGATGAAAAGACAGAGGGTGTGGACTGAGGTTTATAACACTATGTCATTTATGCAAATTAAAAACATTCACACACAAACAGCAGAAACCACATTTTTCAAGGGGATAGGCATATTATAAGTGTGTATAAAATAAGGTAGTTAAGTTAGAGAGTATTTATTCAGTGTAGTAGTATGTATGCCTTGTAGAGCCGTGGTTCTTAATCTTTCTAATGCTGAGGCTCCTTAACACAGTCCTCCAGTTGTGCTGACTCCCAACCAAAACTGTTTTGTAGTCACTTCCCAAGTGTAATTTTGTAGTGGGCAGTCCTCTCACCAATGCACTGAGTGACTGTCCAGGCAGCCAGCTTTCTGTCATTTCTCCAAAGCTGCTTGCTCTTACTTCCTGTTTACTCAGGTAATATTATTTCCCTTCTCAGGTCTTTGATGGAGTTGAAGATGAAATAGTTACAGTTACATCCCTCTCATATCTTAGCTAAGATCATATTAGGCACTAGATCTAGATTCTTCAGGATAAGACTGGTTTTGGAGTAATCTCTATCTTGCCATTTACCAATATTCTGATCATCTAGTGTGTTTCTTGCTTGATGCTGTCCTTGTTGGTTGTGGTTTTATTTTGTTTATGTTATAACCCTTTATTTTTCCTGGAAAATACTTGATAATCATTCTTATTGTATGTAGTTTTGTATATGGCTTAAAACTTTCTTAATTAAACATAAAGGGGTGTGTGGTGTGTATTCCTTCCACCTATGGCCTTGGGGTACCAGCCCCAAGGGCATGACCTTTTGGCTAGCTTAAGACCTGGAAAACATATAAGCGGGACTGTTCTCTCTCAAGCTCTTGGATGGTGAAGACTGGGTCAGGCAGCATGAAACAGCTTTGGCTTGGTCCACAGCCTTCCAGGGACTCTGTGACTAATTTGCTTTATTCTGTTTAAGTTGGTTGCTCTCACATAGAATCCTTTAATAAATAATCTTCTCTCAGTTACTTGTGAATTTCTTAATTTATAATGTTTCTGTAAGGAATTGTAATGTAAATATCTGATATGCAACCTTCAAAGGGGCTGTAACCCACAGGTGAAGAACCATTGTTGTAGAGAGAAAACAAAATAAAATACTAAATAATGAGGCTTCCCACTGACTAAGTCTGATAACACAGCATGAATGAGGAGGAATGAACTTCTTCCTCTCATTAAAGAAAAAAAATGGTTTATGTATGGTGACTTGCTGTTCTTATTCTGGGAAAAATGTTAGTGCTTTTAGTAGAAGAGGCATGGCAATCTGTAATGTAGTAGACTTGGGGACCTCCAAGAATTTAGGACAAATTTTACCACCAAGTCTACTCTTCTTTTGAGTAAGCCCAGTTTTGCCTGAAAGCATGACTATTATGCTCTCTACAAAGCTGTTGGCAACATCATTTCATAATCTGAGAATGTCACAGCTAATTTAATCTGGTTTTTTGTTGTTGTTGTTGTTGTTGTTGTTTGTTTTTTACCACTTGTGCCCAAGCCAGCAGGTGTGTGAGCCACTGAACATATCACAGAAGAGAGGGCCACTTAAAGTTGTGTGACTCCCAAGGCTGGTTTCTTGCCACTTCTTTCCAGTTTTCATATGCATTGGCGATTTCTGATCTTTGGTCTTTTTCTGTGGATTGAATAGAATATTGAGTAGGGATTTTCTAATCAAGGAAGCCATAAGAATGAATGCCTCCTTCAAGTTCCTTATTGTAGTGCCTTTTCAAGAACATATGACTTGACGTGTTTCATGGGCTTGAACTTGGTTTCTGTCATTTACTGATTGTATATCTTGGAACATATAATTTCACCTCTCTGTACCTTGACTATCTCCATTTATAAAATCTCAAGAATAATAGTATCTGCTGTTCTTAGCATCGTGCTTAGAAAATGATACAAATCAAGCAAGAATTGAAGTTATATTACTGTTGTTAGAACTATCTTCGTGGCCATGGCTACCATTGCTGTCAGTGTTATTACCACATTACCATATTTGGATGTAGCTGCACCATCAGCAAACATGTTGCAAAGATGTGATTGCTAGAAAATAATTTTGAAATTTTTAACAAATCTAAAGGAAGAAGAAATTACAAAAGGGGATGTTGGAAGATATCATTTTTCCTTCATTGAAACTATTCCTGGTACATAGTAATCATTATGCCCACTACTCTTTACCTTTGGGTGGTATCACATACTTGTGCATGCTTGAACACACACACACACACACACACACACACACACACACACACACACCACTTTAAAGATGGATTATTATGAAGCCAGTAACTCGGAACCAAATACTGACCTATATTCTAGGCCCCAAATCCCTACCCTCACAAGGCTAGCAAAGGCAGAAAAAGCTCTGTTTTCCATCTGTGACTCAGACAGTGGGCTTCCCAGGTGATAACGTTATCAGTGAAATCTTTCTAGAGCTTTCCTTTGAGTAACAGCATACATTGATGACATTGTCATTGGTCTTTCTCATTAACAAATCATGAGCCCTGGAACTCAGTGTAATCCTCAGGCTGTGGCAAAGAAGGGTGTGCTTTTTAATGCTCCCAGATTAGTTTCACAAGCTGATTTGTTTTTGCTTTTGCATTATGACAACAATGATTAATTTTAACCAAATTATCCTTTTATTGTTAAGTCACCATGTTGTTCTAAGCATTTTCTTATGGATTAGTATTGATGCTGGGGCTCCTTAGAAAGCCCAGCCAATGAAGCAAACACTTCCAAAGACGTTTATGGATGCTCTTCTATTGATCTAATTAAAGATCATGGTGCCTAATGCAATTAATTCAGTTGCTCCCTCTGCCAGGAAAGTTCCTATACTTTGGAAATGTAAGCACCAGAACTAAATTGCTTTAGGGATAATGAATTGCAATTCTGAAGGAAATGGCTGTCAGAGTAGAAAACCTTGAATCAACTAGGACTTTAATTATGGGATTACCCTCTTTTATTTTAAAGCAGTTGATGGTTATTCTCCTCCTAGACCAAATCTTTATCCACCTAGAGGTTAAATACCCCATGCAATTTTGTCAAGCATACATTCAGTTCTTTATTTGAGGGATAGTCTTGAGCCCAAGGCATGGAAAATAGTAATTTACACATCAGTCCAGAAGATGACTAGCATTTATGTATGTTACAAGGGTGAGAGGGGCAAGAGAGAAACATACAAAGCTGAAAGACACACAGCAGCTGCAGCAATTTGTGCAAGACTGGATCCTTCTACATCCCATCATTGATAAAGTAAGTGTCCATGAGGACTCATACCTTCTGAAAGAGGTATTGACTATTAATGGCTGCTTGAATAAAAAGTGTCATTTTAATAGATGGTGTCTTCCTGAAGGGCTCTTTGAGAAGAGGGGGGTTCAGATGGAAGAAAAGAGAGCTAGCAGACAGTGATGGATAAAGGTAAGCATAATCACAAAACAGTACATATATGTATGAAACTGTCAAAAGAAATATATGTCTAGACCATACATTTGAGGGGTTGACTTTTGGAAGCTGAGAAACAATTTACAGAGAGAAAAGATAAGAAACCAGTGGAGATTCCCAGGTGCTCGGAAACAAAGAGTCACATCTCAATTTTTCCAACATCTAAGTTGAGCATGGTATGCAGAATCAGCTGGGTGGAGAATAGGTTAAAGTCAATAACAACATTACTACCAATAATAATCATTCTCACCGAGAACATTCTGTGTGGCAGGGAATAGTTTAATCATTGGGCATTTATTAACTCTTAATATTGCAGAAGGTTTACGAGGCTGAACTAGATCATAGATAGCATACAAGCAAGTGTGCTGGAAGAAAAGCACACATTGTAACCAGCAGCCTAGCATATACTGTCTCTGCTGCTTCCAGCTGCTCAGGTGTAGCACAGAGAAGGCATATGATTTGCTGCATCTAAGGGTGGATTTTGCCAGGCAAGTATGGTAGAGAGAGAGAGGAGGCACATGGCTAAGTACATGGCAATATGTCACCATATTGTTAGTGATGGATCAGGAGACCTAAATAGGGTGATAATAGCAATAGAAAAGCGACAGGGTTCAAAGAGCAGGGAAGAGCAGCAGTGTAATAGCAGGAAGTCACGGTGAAGCTAAGGGGTTACAGTGGGTCAGAAGAGTCAAGCGGAAAGCACAGTAATCAGAGTCATGACGTAGGAGCTGGCAGCTGTCAGTCTGTAGACTGATGAGGCAGAAGTCAGTGACAGTAAGTTCCAAGTGTGCCCTGAAATGCTAGTTGAATTACAGAGGAGGTGCAAGAACAGATACTGTGAAAACTGCATTTGTAAAGATGAGCCGACTGGCAGAGGTCAGCTTAGAAAAGAGTTTTAGCCACTCTGGGGAGACATGGGGGCTTGGCTATGATGACACTGGTGAGAAAGCAGGCCGGGTGGGGAGACATTTTTGTAGGATGATTCATTCTCAACATCATTAGATTAAGAAATGAATGGTTCATCTGCAAGGTATGCTTGTAGGTGTGCTTGTGATGAAATTCCCAAAGATAATTAGGTCTTGAGGTTCTGACATAATGATTGGGTTGATCATTCAAGGATTTGTGATATGTTGAAATTATTAGGAGGTGGTAAAAGATGGGAGGGCTGATCTTTGGAGAAAGTAAGTCTCTGGGGTGTGTTCTTAGACTTAACACTTCTTTGCTTCATACTTGACAATTAGGTGCATAATTTTCTTTGTCACATACTCTTCAGTCATAATACTCTCCCCATTTATATAGTGCTAAGTGGTCATGGCCTTTGAGACCATGAGCCAAGACAATTTTCCACACTTTAAGTTGTTTTGTAGTGGATTTTGTTACAGCTACACATACACGGTTAGTACAATGGTGGGTGAACTCCCCAGCTTTGCTGAGTTCAGGAAGAGGGAAAAAGCAGAAGTATATATCCATAAGTTATGGTCACTAGGTGACTATTGGCCTGGTTTGATCATTGAAAAGAATTTGGTTGGTGTGGAGGAATGAGGTACCCAGAGTAGGCAGAGTCTGGGATTTTTTTTTTTAAGTTTTAAAAGAAATCAAAATGTCTCTACAGGGTATAGATGAGGTCGTCACATGATGTCTTCAATGTTTCATCGCCTGTGAGGAGCAATTTACGTCTGACCAGGTGACTAACTCACTCCAGGGTTTGTGGGAGGGGTGAGAATTTAAGGCAAAGGGATGGATTGGGAAGGTTAGGAAAGATAGCTCAGCATAAAAAGTAAAGATGATTCCTACCTGGACCAGAAATAACTGAAGTGGTACTACCTGACCAGGCTGGAGAGACTGCTGAGCCAGGATATAAATAACAGTGTTATAAACCATAAACATCCTTTGTGTTTTCCAGAGCTGTGGCTGTTGCCAGTGTTGTTCTTATTCAGTTTGAATCCTCTCAGCATAGCACTGAGGGCTTTCTCCGTCTCCATCTTACACGCCCATGAAAGAGGAAATCAGGGTGGAGATAACAGAAATACATTATCCGAAAGCAAACCAAGTGTAGAAATCAACTGGAACAGTATTGAGGGTCTTTCACTGGGTGTACAGAAAGTGTGAAGGGATGGATGCACTAGGAAGGTTGGAGAAGAGGACAGCCCTGAGAATCTCTCAGAAGTGAACTCTCAGCTTGTAGTCCTAACTATTGTTGGTATTCACTACAGGCTAAGGAAGGTTCTATTGAGCATAGTCTATGAGTCAGGCACTTTGTCAGGAGCTACAGGTACAAAGGTAGGTAAAAGTAAAGCTGATCATGATTCTAGGAGAGTGTGGAATATGGATGTGTGGGAGGTACATGTGCCATAATGTGTAAAATAGTCAGATGCCAACTTGTGCAACTTGTTCTTTGTTTCTACTTTTACCTGGATTCTGAGAATTGAGTTCATATCATTAGTCATGCAAATTTATACTTTACCCAAAGAGCCATTTTTGGTCCTGCATTCATTGATTATAATTCTGTGTGCACTTTAAAGAGAAACCATAGACACCATCTACTTGGATTAACGACCTCACAAAATATGGATGCTGCTGTAGTTCCTAATGTATTGATAAGGAAACTGAAGAGCAGGGAGATGGATTACATAGTTGAGAAAGCATAGACAGTACCTGAAGGAACCAAAACTCCAGTCAAGGTGTTGTCAGGTCCCAGGGTCCTTGCTACTGGGATGTGAACAGAGCTCCTAGTTCCAGTTCAGTCTCCTTGAATGAGCTGTGGGATCCTCACCCAGAACAACCCTGTGAAATATCCACACAGTTGAAGTACCTATGAGTCCTGCACTCATCCTGCTTCCTACTCCATGACACCCATACAAATGTGGCTGTGTTCTAGTTTCAGAAAAAAAAAATTGTCACAATAAGGGATTGATTTCTGGCATTTTCTGCTTCACTTATGAACTCCTCGCCTGGAAATGAGTTATTTAGGTTTTAGTTGCAGACTGTCTCCATAAATTGCAAGAGGAGACTCGGCAGGGTGACAGGCATACAGGTTTTCTCTCTGCCATCCTATCTATCTATCTATCTATCTATCTATCTATCTATCTATCTATCATCTATCTATTCTCTTATCCCCACTTCACAATCCCTCCCTGCAGTTGTCTGTACTGAGTAGCCATAAATTGTACACATATACACATACTTTCTGAAGTCTGATGAAAGTTCCTCTCTCCTATTAAATTGCCAAGTTACTAAGACTGACATAAATCTAGCTCAAGCACACTTAGGAAAATAATGTACTCTTTGTTCTTCTATTATCATGATTTTCTTTTCATTGTATCATATATTCAAAATGCTGGGAGAGATTCTGTTTGCAGTATAATCACCCAGGAGATACAGTGTCAGATGAGGCTCTGGGAAGATCATAGATGTAAGAAATACAGAAAATACAATTCTCATCATTCAATTGTATCACTCAGGACACAGCATCTCCATGCCATAAAAGCAATAAGCAGAAAAGACAGAAGCTATTATAGAGAGCTGAACTCAAAAGTAAGATTGTAAGACAGTATCCTAGGTTCAAATGAAAGCAAGAGAACAATAATATAGATTGTAAGTTGATATGGGAATGTCTTTCTGTACACAGTGAAATAAAGGAACTGTTTTGGCCATGGCAGGCACCATAGAAGTAGGTAGGAAATCATAGCATAGATAGGGAAAGGAGAGCAGAGTCAAGGAAGACGCCATCCAGCCACCCAAGAATCAACATGTAAAGGTAACTCAGGTGAGCCACTGGCCACATGGCAGAACAGATTGATGAAGATGGATTGAGTTAAGATGAAAGAGCTAGCTAGCAATATGCCTGAGACATAGGCCAAACAACATGTACTTAATATAAGCATCTAAGTCATTGGGGGCGGGGTTAAGCAGGGCAGGCAGGTCTGGACCATGGGGCTAGGTGGTCTGGAACTGCAGGTGTGTGAGTCTGGACCCCTGCCAGATGGCCAGAAACCACGTTACAGTAAGTAAAGGACTTGTTATGGTCATCATCTCTAGTGTGGGTTTAAGCAAAATGGCAGAGTTTAGAAACAGGAAATTATTTAAGTAGCGCAGAATCCCAAGGATTTCAATGACATCAGGAGGTCTGAAATTCCAAGCCTGTCTCTGTCTGCTTACTTCAGCATTGTTGGTGCTGAAAGGAGTCTCTCTTCCTCAGCTGACAGGAACTTCCCGCAAATACTGCCATTGAATCCTTGAACTTCAGAATAGCTATATGATATATTAATATACTAATAAAAAATAGTACCTTGTTTAAAAAATGCTAGAAATTCCAACTATCCATTAAATTTTTGCAACATGAGTATATCCTACTTGAATAACATGGTAGAGAGCATCTCTACATATGTCCATTCATTCCTCGTTAGTAAATGGTATCTGCAGCCTGGCTGTACAGAGATGGTCCTTGACACCCAGTGTATGTTCTCCATTAATAAATCCCCAACACACTATTATCTCCCCAACTCTAGAGCATCAGCATTCATTTCTCCCCACACTTGGATTGTTCTTTATACTAGTATTTTTTTGTCACTATATTTGTAAGAAAACTAGGTCCGTTCACAAACACCAAGAGAGCCACGTGGATTTCAGTTACCTGCTGCACTCAGGTCACATACATCACTTTTGAGACCATTTGACTTTTGAGACCATGAAGGGTTGAGTCTCTGCAGGGAGAATGCCCGACTTTGATATTGTTGGTAGAATAATTATTTGTGCTTAAAGAATGGGGTCCAGGTACAGAGAAAGGGGGAAGGCAAAATGAAATGACCAATGATTTCACCCATGAATTGGGTATTCCATATTCCTTCAATCACCCACACTGATGGCTCTCAGCAATTGTTTAAAGGCAAGTATAGATGCTTAATCTCTCTCTCTCTCTCTCTCTCTCTCTCTCTCTCTCTCTCTCTGTCTCTCTCTTTCTCTTTCTCTCTCTCTCACTCTCTGTCCCCCCTCTCCATTCCTCCTTCTCTCTGTTAGGATCAAATCCAAGGCCTTGGAATGCTATATTATTCACCTTTCCTCTTGATGTGATAGTATATAAGATGGAAACAATTCAGGAAAGGAAGTGAGCGTTTATTTGGCTCACAGTCTGAGAGGCACCTATCACATTAGGGAAGGCACCGTAGCAGGAGCATGGGGCAGCTGCTCAACTCGAATCCTAGTCAGGAAGCAGAGAGGAACGCTGGTGCTAAGTTCTTCTTTTCCTTTTAATTCAACCCCCAAACTGATGACATACACATTTAAAGAAGCTCTTCCCATTTCAGTCACCCCTCACGGGCAGGCAGAGAAGTCTACCTCCTCCGTATCCCACCAAGCAGACAGTCACAGTAGCCACCACAGATGGGCAGAGGCCATCTGCATTTATTTTAAGAAAACAATGCTTTCTTTGGGTTGCTAGGAAATTCTTCTTTGGAACTAGATTGATTCACTGAGTGGGGCTAGCAAATGGTAGAGCCTGCCTTGTATCTTTCACATAGATCACCAGGCAGTAGTCAAAGATCCAGGTGCTTAGTAGCAACAAAATGTAGCTTTATCAAATTATCAAGTGTTTCTTCAGATTCTTTCATGAAGCAGAATCTTGATTGGTGTCTTAGCACAGGAGTCACTGTTATTGACACTTTTTATCATAGAGAAAAATGAGGGCTATTTGATCTTTGAGTTTGGTGGAAGTCGGGTCTATGGAGGCTGAATGTTCACCTGAAAACATCTGGAGAAGCATGGAAAGAGTGGCTATTTGAGCCTTTTCATGGGCTCCCAGAAAGGGGGAATCAGGGAACTTCTGGTCTCAGGAGCCTCCACACTGGAACCCCCTCCCTTCAGTATTTAACTATATTTAGCAAGAACCATCCATATGGCGAGTCTTCTCAGGCCAGATGGGTGGCTGTCAGGCGGCACATGATCTTTGCTTCACTTTGAAGGAGTCATGAGTAATCCTGGGGATATTAATCTGACAAAGGCTATATTTATCTTCCTTTCTTTGGCTGATTGCGTGTCTCTATTTCTTCTCTAGGCATCAGGGGATAGAGGGCATAAGCACCAAGATAGATTTTTATTGAAGCCTAAGGAAGCAGAATGCCTCTTCCTGGATCCTACTGAAGCCCACCACCCAATCCTTAACTTACCTCAGCAAGGCTGAAGGCAGAACCTCAGTGTTATCACAGAGCCTTTGAGGCACTTTGCTGGATAAGGAAAGTGGCTGATTTAGAACAAGTGACAGAGGAAGCTAGAGTGATGGTCACATGACATCTGTGTGACTTTATGTAAGGTTGATCTTGAATTTTACATCTCTAGCATGACTTTTGTTTTAATTCTTCAAAACCTATAGGTGTACATGTTTTGTCTGCCATGTGTAGTGGAAGCATTCAAGGGCTGCTACAGAAAGTAAACCTTGGTGTAAGGGACAAAGAAAATAATCAGACCACCAAAGGAGTTCTAAACCTACTCCATCCGGCTTCCTTATCTCCAACTTTGTCCCTGATCCTGGCTCTACATCTTTTATCTCTTAACTTTATTACATACCTTCTATCCTAATAAGCCCACTTCTTTATTTGAAAAGAAAAATCAATCTTACTGGTTCTGCCAATAACCAACACATTCTTGGCCACCTCTTTTTTTTTAATCAGATCTCACTGGTCTGAGAATGAGTATCAAACAGCCAGACTCTATGGTCCAGTCAGTCATAACCCCTAAATCCAAGCATCTTGGCTGAGGAGGGGGGCAGTAGGATCATGCTTCTGGAAGAGGGTGCTGGCACTGGGTTGTACTTGGAAGGGTCCTTAAGATTTATTGACTTCATCAACAATATCATTATTAAATAATGACACATTTTATTGACCATTTCCTACTACTAATTTACAGATCCTCACACAATACCAAAGAATAGGTTTTGATATCCCTGTTTTACAGATACAGCTCTAGATAGAGGCTGGTCAGTTCTTTAATGGAACTCTTTCATCCAAACCCCAACTACATCTACTATCAATATATCACATTCTAGGCTTATCTGTGATTCCTAATTATCTTAGATCAAGTACCAAGGGTCAGGCTCAATAACACTAAGATATGCAGCAGTTGTGCAACACCCATTCAGAGCCTGCTAACCTTCCCACAAATACCACGATAAGAGATGTCACCCATAATGAAAGCTACTCCCCTCTGCTGCCTTGCCTTGGAAACTTGTACTTCCTGGGTGGCCCTAGGTTTTGTTTCTCCTCCAAAACGATGACTGCAAATGACAATGAGACTCCAGTTTCTTGCGTGTGTGGCCTTGCTGTACTTATCAGCAGTAATAAAGTTAAAAGAATGGCAGAACTTAGGAAATTGGAATCGGGTTCTGGCCCAGCCATCTCACATCAGGAGTCATGCACATGAATGAACCTTACCGCCTCTCATTCACGCAGCAGCTGAGGCACTTAGACTCACCTACTTGGGGATCCAGGTAGACTCTGAACTTCTTACAGACACATGATGGAAACAGTTCCAAATCCTTGAGTCAAGAGTCATCTTTGGTATTTCCAAAGATGGATACTTCTTAGAGTCTGTATTGAAGTTTATAATATCATTTACAAATTTTAGTCTTTGGAGCCTAGTAAACTTTATCAAATCTTTATAACTGTTGTTCTTGTATTTCACCAATAGTAAAATCTTTATGAAGTCCAGAAAAAATTAATAACCAGGGAAGGATCTTCATCTATGGTATAGAGGGAAAGGAAACGTGAAGGTTCATGAAAATTTTTGTTATTTTAAATTATCTATACCTTCAGCAGGCAAACAGAGACCCTACTTTTCATCCCCTAAGTTATTATGAAGAATTAATGATTAAATGTCCATGGGGAGACCCTGGCACTTGGTACTTGATCACTAAACAATGGTGTCCCACTGCTGAACTCAGCATGCTTTAAAGCTGTCGCCTTCAGCAGTCAGAAAGAAGCTCCATGTTTTTTCTAAAGACATTTCCTTGAGCCTTCCCTTGATATCATTTCTAATTCTAAGTCTCATTCATTATTTCTTGTTCTCTTATCCCTTCCCCCCATAACTCAACTTGATTCCTTAAAGCAATACTTTTCCTTCCATTTTAAACTAGATTTCATGAGTGGGTGACTTTCTTCCTCTTCTCCTCTCCAGAGATATATCCCTCAAGCTCTTCTCTGTTTTCCTGACTGTTTGGAAGGCTGATTGTGACTGTAATAGTAACTGGGGTTTTGAAATAAGATTCTTGCGATAATATATTTTATACTTAATAAAATTAGTCTGGAATATCAGAGAACAGAATCATCCACAATCAAGCCATGAGGGTCAGAGAGTGGTGACACACGCCTTTAATCCCATCACTCAGGAGACAGAGATCTTTCTGTGTTTCTGTGAGTGCAAAACCTAACAACCAAACAGTAGTAGCTCACAGCTTTAATCCTATCTCTAGGATTATGATGCATAGTTGAACCCAGAAGTGAAACAACTGGGTAGAGAAGATATTTAAGGTATGCATAGGCAGACAGTCAGGCATTCTGTAGGAGCGACCAGCCAGGTAGAAGACTCTTGAAGATAGCATTTACCTAGTTCAACCTGAGAAGTTGGCTGGGTGAGAATTGACTGTGGTCTGTTTCCTCTCTCTCTGTTATTCCAGCTGTTCTCCAATATCTGGCTCTGAGTTTTCATTAAATACCAACTAGAATTCATGCAATAGATTCTAAGTTCAAATTCACTAAGAAAGACTTTCACGACTGTTTAGCAGTGTTTGCCTGGGCACAGAGCAAGGAGTGATAGCCCATGTATCACAGACACATTAGTCTGTGTCTAATGCATAGCTTTACCCCTCTCACAATGCAGTATTTTTAAAATGGCTGCCACATCATGCTGATGGTCAGCACGCAGTTGAAGCCCAGTGCACATTCCACTGTCACTCAACAGACCATTCACATGCATGTGTTGTGATTCACTTATCATTACAAAGGGATATGACCCACTCCAACATCTTTTCTGAGCAGCTGGAATTGGGTCATTTAACCTTTGCCATTTTCAAATATCTGGAATGAGCATGCAATTAGATACAGAGGCTGGAGGAAGGGGAAGTCTCCGTCTTTAGGTGTGCTACTAATGGATCACAGTTAACTGCACTTTAGAGGGAGCCCTCTACATTCTGCCTGGCACCATGGCAGCCACATGTGCAACATACTTACCTTCTGCCTTCCTTCATTCCTATCTTCTTTTTTTTTTCTTTCTTTCTTTCAACAAGGTCTCTACATGTATATAGCCTGATCCTCTTCTTCCTGCCTCCTGAGCGTGGGACCACAGACATGCACCACCATGTGTAGCTCTCATTTAATGTCTTAGTAACACTATGAGATCGGTTCTTGTAGCTGAGGGACATTTCTATATGGCACTGCCTGTGCATAACCGAGATAGAGCTTACCTTACATGTCAATTGTCTCCAAAACCCAATGCCCACCTCAAAATGTATTATTCTTATTTCTTGGCAAAATTATGGAAGTTATATGCAGGCCAGCCTGACCAGTTGTAAAATGTTTTCTTATTTGTTGTTTATTGTCACTTGAGATGGAGATGTGAGTGTGAGTGCATGTGTGTATAGGTGTGTATGTACATCTGTAGATGTGTGTGTGTGTGTGTGTGTGCATCTGTGGACATGTATGTGTACATGTGCATGTGTATGAATGTGTAGGCATGTGTGCATGCATGTGTGTGCAAATGCCTCCATGTTTTTGTGTAGGCAGATGGGTTTTTTTAATACAGCAGAATTATCAAAAGGTGGCAGATTGTGTAGCATTCAACACTGATGGTTCAGAGAACAGGGGTCATAGGGAAAGTCTAGACTGGGCCTCAGCCAAGTCAGACAGTTTTAGGTACTCCCATTTCCAACTCTTGTTAGATGAGTTTTCTGTGGGAGGCTGTGATGAAGAATTCTAGCTTGAGTGATTGGCATGGCTTCTGGAATACTTAGCTTTCTGGCACATAGACAGAAGCACAATGTCTTGTTCTGCGGTGGTGGGGGGGATGGGTCTTGTTTGCTGAATCCCAGTGTGCTAGGCTCCCTGATAAAACTCTGCAGTTATGGACCTGTTTATTTCAATGTACAACAAGGCTTCTTTCTGCCTGTGTATTCTTCACAACAGCCCAAGAGGAGAAATTCTTACTGGCCCAACAGTAAAACCTAGAAAAGTCCCTTCTGCTAGCAGGGACCAGACTCCAGTCAAGAAAAGTTTGCTTTTTCACACTATCCACTGCATGTGTCCGTGAGGCTGACTGTTGACCAACACTGGCCATGTCTGCCAGGAAGACATTCTCCTCAGGAAGAATGGAGACATGCAAAATTCAAGAAAGAGCAATGCAAAGCACAACCTATTCTGATTGTCTGGAGGGCCAGCAGGATGTCTCAGTGGGTAGAGAGGTTTGCTATGGAGCCTGAAGAGCTGAATTTAATTCCCAGGACCCACATGGTGAAGGGAGAGAGCCAACTCCCCCAACTTGTTCTCTGACATTCACACATATACTGTGGCATGAGATTGCCTATACACATATCCATAACACACAATCAATCAATCAAAATCTAACATAAAAGTAACAACTGATGGCCATTGATAAGGTGAGAACTGCTCTTGCTGTGAAACTCAAAGTGGTGTTGGCTTTGTGATTCACAAATGGCTGAATTGTTTCTACTCTGCAAACTGGATGTGTTAGTATAACTGGGAAATTGGATGAAAAAAGATGTGTGTGTACTAGAGACCTAAAAGCGCAGCTGAAAGCCTTAGAACAATTAGAAGCGAACTCACCTAGAAGGAGTAGATGGCAGGAAATAATCAAACATAGAGCTGAAATCAATACAATTGAAACAAAAAGAACAATACAAAGATTCAACGAATCTAAGAGTTGGTTCTTTGAGAAAGTTAACAAGATAGATAAGCCCTTAGCCAAACTAATCAAAAAACAGAGAGAGAGTGTCCAAATCAACAAAATCAGAAATGAAAAGGGGACATAACAACAGACCCCCAGGAAATACAGAGAATTATCAGGTCATATTTTGAAAATCTGTATTCCACAAAAATGGAAAACCTAGAAGAAATGGACAGCTTTCTGAACAGGTACCATCTACCAAAATTAAATGAAGATCAGATTAATTACTTAAATAGGCCTATAACCCTTAAGGAAATTGAAGCTGTCATTAAAAACCTCCCCAAAAATAAAAGCCCTGGCCCAGATGGTTTCAGTGCCGAATTCTACCAGACATTCAAAGAAGAATTACTACCGTTACTCCTCAAACTATTTCACACAGTAGAAACTGAAGGAATATTGCCAAATTCCTTTTATGAGGCCACATCACCCTAATACCCAAGCCACTCAAAGACACAACAAAGAAGGAGAACTACAGACCAATTTCCCTCATGAATATTGGTGCAAAAATTCTCAACAAAATTTTGGCAAACTGTTTACAACAATGTATAAAAGATATCATCCACCACGACCAAGTAGGCTTCATCCCAGAAATGCAGAGCTGGTTTAACATACGAAAAAATTGTAAATGTTATCAATCATATAAACAAACTAAAGGAACAAAACCACGTGATCATATCCTTAGATGCGGAAAAAGCCTTTGACAAAATCCAACACTCCTTTATGATTAAAGCCCTGGAGAGATCAGGAATACAGGTAGAATACCTAAATATAATTAAGGCGATTTACAAGAAGCCGACAGCCAGTATCAAACTTAATGGAGAAAAACTCAAAACAATCCCATTAAAGTCAGGAACTAGACAAGGATGTCCTCTCTCCCCTTATCTATTCAATATAGTTCTCAAAGTTTTAGCTAAAGCAATAAGGGAATGAAAATAGATTAAGGGGATACAAATTGGAAAAGAAGAAGTGAAGCTATCTCTATTTGCAGATGGTATGATTGTATACATAAGTGACCCACAAAATTCTTCCAAGGAACTGCTACAGCTGATAAACACCTTCAGCAATGTAGCAGGATACAAGATTAACTCAAAGAGATCAGTAGCCCTTCTATACACTAGAGATAGAAGAGCTAAAAAAGAAATAAGGGAAACATTACCCTTCATAATAGCTGCAAATAGTATTAAATACTTTGGAGTAACTATAACCAAAGAAGTAACAGACCTATTTGACAAAATTTTTAAATCACTGAAGAAAGAAATTGAAGAGGATATCAGAAAATGGAAAGCTCTCCCATGTTCCTGGATTGGTAGGATCAACATAGTAAAAATGGTAATTCTACCAAAGGCAACCTACAGATTCAATGCACTGCCCATCAAAATCCCAACACAATATTTTTTGGACCTTGAAAGAACAATACTCAATTTCATTTGGAATAACAGGAAAGCCAGGATTTCCAAAACAATCTTACTCAACAAAAGAACCTCAGGAGGTATCACCATCCCTGATTTCAAGCTATACTATAGAGCTACAGTAATAAAAACAGCCTGGTACTGGCATAAAAACAGACTTGTGGACCAATGGAATAGAATTGAGGATCCAGACATTAACCCAAAAATCTATGAACACCTGATCTTTGACAAAGAGGCCCAAAACATTCAATGGAAAAAAGATAGTATATTTAACAAATGGTGTTGGCATAGCTGGA
>PVIH01013799.1:0-56761 GCA_004025045.1 Sigmodon hispidus
AAGAAAGAGTGGCATCATATAAAACTCAAAGCAGGCAACAGGAAAGAAGTTAAAAAGTTAGGTAAATCAGGAGGTTCAGGCTCATTTTAATGAACATGGTCTTGACACTGAGATAAAAAAGCCTTGTAACTGCCTCGAGCTAAAAGTACCTGGTAGGGCTACTTTGTCTGTCTAGACTAACAGGGTAGATAGCAGAAGTAGAAAATAAAATAAAGCCTGTTATAATACCCTCAATATACCATGCTGGAGGTTTAGACAACAGTGAGTATATGAAGAAAAGTAAATGGATGTTTTTGCCTCTGTTTTGAACAGTTCAAGGACTATGTGTCAGTACTGAGAATATTAGAGTAGTCAGAAATCATCCCTGAAGGACTGGGATGATGTTGCTACCTTTAAATGAAAACGTTTGAAAATGAAGATTACTATTCTCATGGTAGGCAGTTGTTGTCAACATTGATATTTCAAGATAATCTGCCCTTTGAAATTTAAGATTTGGTTAGCTGAAATTGATTTAAAGCCATCTTATCCACTGCTGAATATTAAAAAATATTACATTCTCTTTTTAAATTTTTTTAGATAAAAAGGAAGAGGTGATATGCAACTCATGCTTGGTTTTGCAGTAGGATAAATTTTGGGAAGGGAAGGCTAACTGGAATATTTTCTTTACTTTACCATACCTGCATCTTATGTTTGTTACTTTATATATTTTCTAGAAACTAGTAATATGTTATCTTGCCATTTTATAACTTTCTTGAAATTTCCAAGGAGTAAACTGTGAAAATAATTGCAAAGAAGTTGTTAATAAGCTTCAAGCATCAGATGACCTTAAAATTTACTTTTATTAAATGTTAAATTTATTAAAAAGGTAACCTTCAAAAATTAGTCTAATTATGCATCAAGAAAAAAATAATAAAAACATTTCATTTTATAGGACATAAAAAGAGCCATGATGATATATATATATATTATCTAACCACTAAAAGCTGAAAATAAAAACTACTATGAAACAAATACCATGTTACTTTAGAGAGAATGATGTTTATTTTTTAAAAAGAAAAGACTAACAAATGACAAAGGAGTTATAGAGAGGAAACATTTATGCAATATTCCAGGAATTGGCTTAGTTCAACTATGAGAGAAGTCCATGTGTAGATTCTTAAGATTATTCAAGATGGGGTTTCCATATGACCTATCAATTCCCTAAAGAGAATAGTCCTAGAAAATAAAATCATCAGGTCAAAAGACATCTACCCTTCTAATCACAATATGAAACTAAATTTTAAATCTGTTAGTAAATAAATGGATAAAGAAAATGAGGCATATGTACATATATTTGTGTTGAGATGTGCTCATACATTATATACATATCATTATTGGTATGTCTTTGTGTCTGTATAAACTTCCCAGCAAGTGAAGGTGTTTGAGGAGAGGAGAAAATTTAGGAGGTGGGGGCAGGCTGGAGAATTGAAGTTACAGGGACTTGGTTTTGAAATTTATACTCAGTTTATAGATTTTCCTTCTTTTTCTACTTCTATTCATAATGATGTGAGATAGTCTACAAAACATATGAACCAAAATGAACTGGAAACTGTGAACAATGTATTCTGGCATCTTACAAAATTCCCTTTGAGTAGCTTTCCCAAGTATTTTGTTACAGTGACAAAAATCTGATTAGTACACTAATTGAAAAAAAAAAAAAAAAGAGTGACAACCTCTTCTATCTTTTCACACATAAGGAGAAGTTAAGCAGTTGATCTGTGAATCTTGGGAATAGAAGGTAGCTAATAAATAATAGTCAGAATGACAAGGAATTGTGAAGGGAGGCAGTGAATCAATAAGCAACATTTCCATTTAATGTGCCATTCTACACCATAAGTGACAAATCTCAAAGTACCTTTGATGCATAACAGAATTTAAAATACCCACCACACAGAAATAAGTAAAAACTGAGGCATATATGTGCTATATTTCTGGCCTGATTACTAGCCTATAAATACATGAATGCAAATATTACATTGTGTTTCAATCATAGAATAAAACTATTTTAAAAAATAAATGTGGTGATAAATGACAATAAAACAATAAATAAAAGGAAGGATGGAAGATAGTAAAATTAAATTTGTAATTCTCTGTACTCTATTTGAGCTCTTCGATTGAGTCAAAAAGTTTAGTCAATTTTTTATTTTAATCATGACCATGTTTTTGGTTTTGAACAGAATGAGTAATTTGTGCAAACCATCTGAAAATGCCTTGTCAACTAATATTAACATATTTTTTCTTCCTATACCAAACAAAATAGATGAAGTGAAAAATATAATATGAACCAAAACAATTATAAGTCATATATCTGGTAATATCAAGGATGAGTGAATAACAAGTCATTCCTCACCACTATTTCTTTATGCTTTTATTCATAAACTCATTAATTTCTTTGTCACAGACCCTTAACTTATGATATTTACATGTATCTAGAGACAGGGTCTCATATCCAAAATGTTAATCTCAACTGTTTGGGCACAATCACAAAACTGAAATAATAATAGTGTGTTCACTGATACTTTCAACTGCAGAGTAACATAAGCACTTATATCTTCATAGTTTACCTTAAAATTTTAACATATTTTTTCTAATAATTAAGTACATATACAATGTGATGATTTCAAGTGAATTGAAGAAATGAAAATTTATGCACCCATCTGTGTCTGTTACTTTACTTTCCTTGACAGAGTCTGACAACACAGTAGTGCAATAGGCAGATTAAATGTGAATCTCTTTCAGATTAAATAACTTGAAATAATTTCACGATTCTACACTACTACAATAAAAATGCTAATATTAAAATTATAAAACAAATATGACCTTTTTGTATTAAAAGTTTACTATTATAACTTCTAAGAATGCATAAAAATTACAATTTTAACATGTTGCTGAATTACAGTTAGATATTAGAAAATGTAAAGTTAAAATATAAAATTATACAGCATGTTCTAGATTGAACTACATTCTACAGAAATTATGCAATAGATTCATGTGCTTATCAGTAACATTACTACCAAGATACTTATGGTGTAGCTTTGATTTAAAAAAAAAAATCACTCTAGAAATACAACACAGGATTGATAAAATAAATTTTCTCATATTCATTTAAATATCTTCAATAGTTATATTTATTTTTACCTGTTACCCAAACTTTAAAACTTCATAATGTAGACTTTTAATATAAAAATTATCAGGAATTTTAATTTTGATGTAAGCAGTTTATATTTTGGAGCATGTTCTTCTGTCTCCATTGATGAGATACTACTCAGTGAATCTGAGGCTGTGAAATTGGCCACATGGACCTTATTGCTAACTGCTCTCTAGTGGTTAAAGAGAAGAAATGAAAACAAGTTCCCATCTCATCATTGCTCTCACAACCTTACTTTGTATTCTCACTAACAGATCATGTCTGTGATTCAAAGTATTTTGGATAACTCTTAGATAACTACTAAAACATTAATATTGCCATTATCATGCAGACCTTTGAAATGCAACAATTTAAAATTATTTCCCTAATTTATTGGAGGTCTCAATCAAATAAAAAGGATAAATTTCCTCTAAAAATAAGACCATCAAAGTCATTTAAATCAGCTTATTTTCTCTGTAAATACTGTGGAGGGAATCTCAAAATGGAGAACAAAGTTTTAAAAGTATGTCAGGAAATGATAGATTTTGATGCTTAGTTTCACTGTTTCATGGAGTAATATTTTCCATACTCTTATTATTGATAATATAATTAGAAGAAAAAAATATAATTAGAAGAATTAAAAGTATTGAGGATTATGCTCTTAGACTTTCTGACATTTTTTATAGTTGTTAATTTAGCTAAATATCAATGCATTGAATTTTGCTCATGTGCAGGCTTATCACATATTTTTATTTAGTGAGGGCACCAAATGGCTTGACATTATCTACAAGAAATGGATGTTATTTATGCTTACATTACATACATAAGATACTGAGAATGAAATAAAGTATAGGGGTTTAATGTTTATTAAAATAAGAATGTATCATGTTATGCATGCTGTTGTCATATTTGAGAAAATATCGAGTCATGTCCAGGTGCCCTACACATGAATTTAAATTAATTGTTTTGAATTTATGCTCCTTTATTACCATAGATCAGTTCATTATATTTTCTATCTGGACAATCTTGCTTCTCTTCTCGTATGTGTTTCTCAGCCAGCATGCATTATGTCCTAAAATTGAATGAACATGCTTCTCAAGTTTCTTGTAACAGCCACAGATTTTTTTTCTATTTCAGCTATTGAGAGGTCCCCATAAAAATAATTCCCAGGAGTCTTCAACCCTATGCAAAGAACTATAGGCAAAAGAGAAATGCTGAGCAGAAGACACAGTCTTTGCCAGGGAAGAACACATCAATTGATTGTCAAGAGGCAAATTGTCAGCCTTGATGACATACATACAAGTAACTTTATCCAAACTAAGCAGGATATATTTGGAAATATATATGGATATATACACATATACTTTTACATAAAATATTTGTGCACGCATGTAACAACCATTAATGAAATAAAGATGCCATGCATTTGAAAGACAACAAGAAGAGGTATATAGTTTGAAGGGAGGATTGAATAGGGAGAAATAATGTAGTTATATTAGAATCAAAGAATAAAGAAATAATTTTAAAAGTAAACCACTTATATGGTAAGCTGCAGGGTGTCTCATTTAAAATAATACTAATGAACTTGATCACTTCATTTAAAAATATATTTAAATAACTAAATCAAAATAAAATCTCACACAAGATTCAAAAGATTCTACACTTTTAAAAATTAATTTTCAGACTATTAAAAATATATTCTTAGGCCTATGTGTATACTTTAGTGGTGTATAGCCTCCTCAAGGCTGTGGGTACATTTGCCAGCAATGAAGTAAACATAGTTTTCTCCTTTATTGGCCACGAAATTAGTCTTTATATTTAATAATTTTGATTTTTATATTGTCTTTTCTCCTCAATTCCATAATTCCTCTACATCAAATTGAAGATGCCTTTGTTGTTCATATTGAAATAATTTTAGTTCTTTCATTGGAAAATTAATTATAGTGATGCATCAAATTAGCTCACATATTGTTAACCTACAGAACCTAAAAAGTGCATAACAGTGTGTATCCCAGTACCATGATGACTAAAGTAAGAATATCAGTCATTCTTCCCACTTAACAGACCTCATTTCCATTTATTATGCCACATTTTTGAAGGCAACAAATGGTTATTAGACAGAAAATGGAATAGAAAGAAAATATTCAGGAATAAAATATTACTCAAGGATCCTTGAAAGCTGACCTAGAGAAACTCTTCTACCATCAAAACACCTTTACTTACCTAATGGTAAAATATATTGTACTAACACATGAAAATATGTTATAGAATGTACATAATATAATCTATCCCATTAAAGGGATGGTATTTTCTTCAGGCCCCAAACATTTCAGTTGTGAGATTGGAAGTTGAGGAATTTTGTTTTATATTTGAAGGCAACTCATTGTCAACAGTGGTTTTCTTCCTTCCTTCCTTTCTTTCATTTTTTCTTACAACTTTATTTTTTTCCAATATATTTCACCTACAGTTTCAATTCTCTCTGCCATTTCCAGTTTTTACTCATTCTAACCTCCCCTCTCCCTCACTCCTCTTCTGTTTCATTTTTAAAAAGATCTGGCATCCCTGGGATATCAATTGATCATCACATAACAAGATACAATAAGACTAGGCACAAATCCTCATATTAAAGGTGGGTGAGACAAGCCAATAACAAGAAAAGTGTCTCAAAAGTAGGAAAAAGAGTCAGAGTCATCTGCACTCCAAATGTCAGGAGTCCCACAAGAACACCAATCTAACAACCATAAAGTATATGCAGATGATCTACTGCAGATCTATGCAGGCTTCAGTTTCAGAGACTCTTATCATCCGTGCTTAGTTGATGTCTGTCATCTGTCTGTGACTGCTTGGTGGTCTTGATCTCTTTGGTCCCTACAGTTCTCCCTCATTCTGTTTCTCAGGGTTCCTCAAGTTCCTAGTGGAGGTATGTTCTGGAATATTGCTTTATTTGAGCAAAGATATGTTAAATTTGTTTATTTTGTATATTACATGAACTGTGTAAGGGTGTGTGACATTTGTTTATGCTATAGTTGTTTAATTATGTAAAGGTGTTGAATTTGTTCACTTTGCCTGCCTGACACACTTTATTGGTCTAATAAAAAGCTGAAATCCCAATAACAGTGGAACATGTGGGGCTGCCAGAAAAAGGAAAAAATCTAGGTTTGTGATAAAAGAGAAAAACATGAAGAAAATGAGGAGAGAACAAGAGAGACTTCCCGGACCAAAAGCCAGGCAGCCACAAGCAAGCTGGGCACAGAGACAGCAGGAAAATAAGATATACAGAAAAAAAGATAAAAAGCTCCAAAGCAAAATGTAAATGAAAAGAAATTGGTTAAGTTTAAAAGAAATATCCATAAATGAGCATAACATAAAGCCTAAAATTCTAAATTAATCATAAATATCTATGTCATAATTTTGGAGCTGGTTGGTGGCCCAAAAGAAAAAAAAAATCCTGGTACAAAGGAACTTGATAGAGATTGCAATTTGAACACTTTCTCTACATTATCTTTGACTGTGGTTCTCTGTACAAGCTCTCATCAGGTCCTAACAGAAGCCTCTCTGATGACAATTAGGCTAGGCACCTATCTATAAGCATAATATAATATGACTTGAAGTAATCTTATCGTATTTTTTTTTAAAAAATTTCTAGGTCTTTATGCCATCCAGCCCCAGATTACTGGTCATCCATGCAGTGTAGAGCATAAGCTCCATTTCTGGGATGATTCTCAAGTTAGATCCATCATTAATGAACACTCCCACAAGATCTGTGACTCCATAGCACATTTTAATGGCAGAATAAATTGTAAGTTGAAGATTTTGTATCTAGGTTGGTGTCCCAGTCCCACCACAGGAAGTCTTGCATGGTTATAGAAGATGGCCAGTTTAGCCTCTGAGTCCTCTCTTACTAAGGGTATTCACTAGGCTCACCCTCATATAATTCTTGGAGTTTATACTGTACTATCTTTCTATACAATCCCCCCAAGTGCCTGCCAATTCCAGACATCTCTTTCTATAGTCTCTGCCTCCAGCCCCTCCACCACACACACACACACCTGATCCCTCCTGTTTCCATTTCCACCCTCTCCCAGTATACCTGCAAAATTTATTTTATTTCCCTTTCCCAGAGATATTCATATATCTGCCTTAGAGCCCTCCTTGTTACTTATCCTTTGTAGGTGTGTGAACTGTAGCATGATCATCATTTACTTGACAGTTATCATTCACATGCCATGAGGTACATGCCATGTTTATCTTTCTGGGTCTGGCTTCTCTTAGTAAGGATATTTTTTTTCTAGTTCCATCCTTTTGTCTCCAAATTTCATAACGTCTTTTGTTTTAACAGTTGAGTAACACTTTGTTGTGCAAGTAAACCACATTTTCTTTATCCATTCTTGAATTAATGGAAATCAAGGTGGATTCCTCTTTCTGAATACTATGAATAAAGTCACTATGAACATAATTGAGTAAGAATCACTGGGGTAGAATGAAGCATCATTTGGGTATATGCCAGAGAGCTGCAGCTGTACCTTGAGGTAAAATAATTGGCAGTTTTCTGAAGAACTACAATGAATATTTTTCAAGCCAATACGGGAGTCTTCTCCACAATCCTGTAACTATAAATTTTCATATAAGAGAATTTTTATATTCCCTCACCCGACATCATCTAATCTGATCCCATCAGTTTGCCTGTATCTTTCCTACAGCCAACTTTCCTGTGTTAGGCTTAGATATTTTACACTAAAAATAAAGATTTGAAAATAGCATGATATAGTTACTCAATAAACAAACTAACAGGCTGAAGTAACTATTAAATGAATTATTAATTTGAATAACATATTTTTGTACATGCCACTTATTTGTGTCCTAGAATAAAATTCTTCAAATATTGGTGCAAAATGTGGTTATGAAATATTATGCTTCTAAACTTATAAAGTAGGATTATTACTAGAACACAAGCAGATTCTCAACAATATTGTAAGTTTTTAATTAAGACCAGAGAAGCCAATAATTAGTCTAATTGACAACTTAGCTTACATAGTTTTAATAATTAAACCTACAAATAAGTATCAAAATATTCATATGAATTGCTCAATATTATATTGTTTTTGTATATATGAAGTACATAATGAACCAACCTCATTAAAATTATTTTTGTAGTTAAAAATAATGTATGGTGGTCTGTTATCTCTGAGGCATCTAAAGACATAGTTATGGCAACATAAAATATGCTATGATTTTGTCTCTTGACTTTTTTATTTATCAATTATTTTTTATTTAAGTTCTTTGGTAATAGTTTTAAAGATATTAAATTTTTGAAAGAAATTACAGAAGCAGTTACAAAGCCTAAGAAAATAAGATATGAAGTGTGAGAACTTTTATTTGTGAGTTTGCCAAAAATTTTCTTTTTCACATTTTTTTTTTTTGCTTGACTTTTTTTTTTCCCGTAGCTGTGTATTTACACAAACTATCTCAGTAAATTTATGGAATTCAGTTTATAAGCTCCAAAAAGAAAAATACTTGTTAATACCAAAATATCCCAAAAGAAATGGATAGAAATATTTTCTTTGATCTCTTTATATAACCTTTTTTTTTAACTGCCTGCTTTCTTTGAAGTTCTACTCTGGTCCCTAATGAAACACTGTTTACAGATAACACTAGGCAGTCAAAAGTAAAACTGTGTAAAAATGTGTCAGTGCAGATTTAGAAATAAAAACTCATGCAAATACATACTTGTCCTGTCATTTATGTTTAGAATACAGTTTACAGTTATTTTCAGCTCTGGCAGATATTTACTATCATTATTTGGAAAACCCATTTTAAAACAGAAAGAAAGAAAGAAAGTCCTGTCAGAATAGAAGTTAAAAGTTCCCCAAGAAACTCCTCAACTTTCTGTGTGGGTGTTTGGAACTCAGTCACACATAGGGTTACTAAGTTTATCTTAGTACAAGGTAGACCATTAACTGGCAGCCAGTGAGAAAAACAAACATGTGGATAAGAATGTTTGTCAGCACTCCAGGCAGGCAAGCGTCAGCTATGCTAAAGTGGGCCAAGTACTAATGTAATTTGAGACATAGAAAATAGGTGAATGCTGCTAGCTTAGAGAATTAGGCCTGGGCAACCAGGTCACTGAGGAATGAGTCTGCAAGTTACAATGCACATAACATAACACCTTTGAACTTATTAATATTCAGGAGACATGATTCAACAAGGCCTTATTCTGCCTCTTGCCCTAGTTCATGTTTCTAAGAGCTGTTATTATGTGACCAGCAGCAGTATATATCCAGATGAAAAAGATCAAGCAAAGTGCAAGAGGCATATTTCAATTTCACACCTCTTGGCTGAATTCTTGATTTGTTGAAAAAATATGTATTAATTAAACACAGTTGCCATTTTTTGTTTAATGACAGTGAAATAATCTATATAATAAAAACAATTCTGGGATTTTTCTGATGATACTTTAATTAAAAGTTTCAAAAACAATCTTCATTCTTTTAATCAGATATTTGATAGGCATAGTTCATCTAACTTCCCACTAAAACTCTTGTAGTACTCTTCCTTTTCCTGCTGAGAACTCAGCAAGAACAAATTTCTTACTGTCTTTTGACTAGGGGTGTCTAGGTTATTCAGTCCTACACAACTAAATGTCAGCAGAACTGATGCACATTCTTTCAACATCAAGGCTTTGCAAAGTGTCTATGCACTTAATGTGCCTTATAACCCCTTTCTATCTGAGTTATACATATACAAAGTTGCCCCTACATTTAGAGTACATGATAACAGCTCATGCCCCTATTTATATTTAAAAAATCAAAACCATTTATGAGTTTATTTTATATTCTCAAACTAGCTACATTTCAACTACTAAATATATGTACTATGTAGCTTATTGTTATTACCTGCTAACCTCATGAAAAATATCATTCTTGAAAGTTTTATCAAGTGGCAGTGACATGAATAAGATCAAATACAAGCCCTTGAGTCTCATCCCAAAGAAAGCCATATATTGGTCTATTATATTAATAAAAAATATAATTTTACTAATTTTTATGTACACAAGACTTTAATGTAGTTAAAGTACAGGATATCCAAACGTTCACCAAAAATAATTAATTTGATAAAATGAGAAGATTACAAAGATTATCGTGATTATTGAAAATTTCTGTAAACATTCTTAATAAGTACATTTCATAATGGCATCCCCTGCTATGCACATTAAATTATGGTTTGGACTTTGTTTAACAGTAAAGTATCCATCCTTAACACAAAGAGACAGTATACTCTGAAACTGATAATTATTTCCACAAAAAAGTGACTAGAAATGCAGAAAGCAGAGGTTCTAAGAAAGTACACTTTTTTCCTTATACTGAAAGAAAAAAATTCAACTGAAGTATAAATCTTCAGAGGATGAGAAATAACAGAGTTTATTCAGACAGAGTAATTTTTTTCTGAGTTTACCACAAGGAAAGTAATAAAAGAAATTGAAGAAGCTTCCATGTGAACTTATAAAATAGTTTTAAAAAAGGAAAAAATGGAAAGAAAGAAATCACTTTTGAACCAGCAAGCAGTGATACATAAGAAAGTAATTTATTCTCTGAGCCCTTTACTTTAGACCAGAAGGTTTACTTGTAATAGCTGCTCAATCTTAACCTCAAGATTTTACAGCTCATGAACTTTTGTATTGACATAAATGAACAGTTAAATTAAAGTAAAATACTGATTAACATGGACATCTTGTTTCTTTAGAAAATTAAAAAGAAGATCTCCAGGCATAAACATTTCTTGTTAATACCTTAAAAATTACAGACATAATGTTGAGTATTGATTGATTAAAAAATATTTTATAGACCATGGTGTGAGAAGTTACTATAATATATCAAGCCATCTTTAAATCTCAGCATTTCTTCCCTTTTACATTTTATTTCCTAAGCAATAAGTGCTGATTGCAATAGGAAATTGACTATTAAAAATCAAGAACCTGCAGAAGAAATCCAGTTTGTTATCAAAGTAAATAACTGTTTTTTCAAACAGATAATACAAAATAAAGTGTAATTAAAGCTACTAACCATATTGAAACAAATTAATACACTACATTCTGAAAGTAATATACACCCTAAGGAGGCAACTTTACTATTCAGAGAAAAGCACTACACGCAATTTATAACAATGAAATACCATGAAGATTCTTTCAAAGTGGAAGTATCAAGTCTGAAAATAAGACATTGAATAAGAAATCTATTTCTTTGTAATCTCAGAATCAAGGAAATATGTCTGTTTATCAGAAACTAAAGACAGCAGATACTGAGTACTTTGGACCTCCCTGGGCTCTTTATAATTCTAGAACAAGAGTATGCCAATATTCATATATAACCGCAATAAATTGATTAAAAAATAAGAATTCTAGACTAGAGCCAAAATATGAATGACACTTAAATGATTTATCACCTTTTTATATGTTGTAAAGTTTTTCTGGCCTGGACAGGAAGTTTGACTGACAGTCAGACAGTCCAGCAGAAACATTCAGTCTCACAGAGACACACAGACACGTACACAAATTGTCTACTGATTGGCCTAGGTCCCAGACAAATTGCTAGCTAGCTCTTGCTCTTAAACTAACCCATGTTCAGTCATGTGGTTCATTACCTTTTCTTATAATAGCATTTCAGTTTATTTTCTCTGTGTCTGTTGCTGTCTCCTCCTCGTGCCTCTCTCACATTTTTTTTGGCATCTGTGTCTGGTATCCATCTCTTCTCTGAGATGTTCCCAAGTGTTCTTAGCCTGGTAGCCAACATTTGCTATTTGCCTTTCACCAATCAGCTTTTATTAAACTCATAGGGAGGACAAATATTTACAACATGCCATAATCCCACTACAATTATATGTTTAAACATATTCTCCCCTCTGGCCAGCCCAGGTGTAGCAACACTAAATTATTTCTATTATCATGTTGTAATTTCTGTGGCCAGGGTTCTATGATGCAGGTATAATGTGGGATATCTTACTGTAGGCTATGACTTATCATTGAATAATAAAGGAATTGTTTTGCATATGGAAAGGCATCTTAGAAGCAAAGGGGAAATTTGAGCCTAAGTAAAGGGAAAATAGGGCAGAGAAAGACAGAGACTCAGCAGGCACAGATGAAAGAAGACATCAATGATGCTCTGAGAAAGGGTACCAAGCCATGTGATTGGACAGGAAAAGAATTATGGGTTAGTTTAAGAGTAAGAGCTAGCTAGCAATATGCCTGAGCCATAGGTCAAACAACATGAAATTAACATAAGACTTTTTGTGATTATCTAAAAATAAGCAATTGTGGGTAGTCTATTTGGGACAACTGGACCGGGTCTCAGGGCTAGGCCAGGGCAGAAACTCCATACTATAGGTTCATGATGGCTATGTCAATTTCAGGATTCTATTGTATGTATCTTGTGGCAGAAGAAGGACGTATGACAGATGATCTAAACAGAGGTTTAACATGAAAACATAGTGATTTGATCAAGACCTGAACATAACAACAAAGAGGGAACAAAGAAAAGGACCTTAAAAATAGCTCTATAAAACTGATAGAAGCCTTAAAAGGGGATATAAAAAACTCCCTTAAAGAAATAGAAGAAAATACAAGCTGAAAATTAGAAGAAATGAACAAAGTCCTTAAAGAAAATAAAGAAAACCAAGAAAAAGAAAACAAAAAATTGAAAGAAATGTACCAAGAATTAAAAAGTGAAATAGAAGCAATAAAAAAGACACAAACTGAGACAAATCTAGAAATAGAAAATTTGAAAAAAAAAAAAGACTCAGAACCACAGATTAAAGCATAAACAACAGAATCCAAGAGATGGAAGAGAAAATCTCTACAGTGGCAGACTCAATAATGGTAACAAATACATCAGTTAAAGACAACACTAAAATCAAAAAAGTCATAACAAAAAAGTCCAGGAGATTTAAGACACCATGAAAAGACCAAACCTAAGAATAACTGGAAATAAAGAAGGAGATGAACTCCACCTCAAAAAACAGAAAATATATTCAACAAATTTATAGACGAAAACTTCCCTAACCTAAAGAAGGAAATGCCTATAAAAATACAGGGAGCCTACAGAACGCCAAATAAGCTAGACCCACAAAAAAAGTCTGCTAACCATATAATAATCAAGCTTCTAAACCTACAGAACAAAGAAAAAACACTAAGAACTGCTAAGGATAAAGGTCAAATTACTTATAAACACACACCCTTCTAAATAACACCTGAATATTCAATGAAAACAATGAAAGCAAGAAGGTCCTGATCAGATATTATACAGAAACTAAGAGTGCATGTATGCCAAGCTAGAATACTGTAACCAACAATACTATCAATCAACACAGGTAGAGTAAACAAGATAATTCACGACATAACCAGATTTAAACAATGCCTAACCACAATTTCCACACTACAAAAAGCTCTAGAGGGAAAACTCCAACCTAAGGAAACCAGAAACACCCATGTAACTACAGACAATTCATAAGCCCACAAAAGAACACCCCCTAAAAAAGGAAATAAAAGCTACTACCAAAAATGATGGTATATATTGATCATTGGTCATTAATATCCATTAATATCAATGGACTCAATTTACCTATGAAAAGACACACACTAACATGATGGATATAAAATCAAAAACCATCCTTCTAATGCATGCAAGAAACACACCCCAACTTCAAAGACAAACAGAAGCTCAGAGTAAAGGGTTGGGAAAAGACTTTCCAATCAAATGACCCTAAGAAACAAGCTGGTGTAGTCATTCTAATATTTAACAAAATGGACTTTAAGGTAAAATCAATAAAAGGAGACCAGGATGGACACTATTTATTCATCTCAGGAAAAAATCACCAAGATGAAATGTCAATAATGAATATCTATGTCCCTAACACAAGGGCAAGTACATATGTAACAGAAACACTTCTAAAGCTTAAATTCCATATCAAACTTGACATACTAATAGGGGAAGGCTCAATACCCCATTTGTACCCTTATATATGTCAACCAGACAGAAACTCAAAAGAGAAATAAGGGATCTAGCTGAACTGATGACCCAAATGGACTGAGTGGATTTATAACAAACCCTCCACCTAAACAATTGGATATACATATTTCTCAGCATCCTATGGATCTTTCTCTAAAAATGACCACATACTAGGTCATAAAGCAAATATCAACAAGTACAAAAAATGGGTATAATTTCTTGTATCGCTTCAGATAACCATGGTCTGTTATGTTAATGTTCAACAGCATCAAGAATCACAGAAAGCCTAGCAACTCATGGAAATTAAATCTCATGCAACTGAACCATCTCTGGGTCAAGGAAGAAATTAAGAAAGAAATCAAAGACCTCCTAGAATTTAACAAAATTAATCCAGGAAATATGCAAACTTATGGGATTCAATGAAGACACTCTTAAGGAAAAAATTCATAGCACTAGATGCCTACATGAAAAGACTAGAGAAATCCCACAAAAGAGAACTATCAGCACAGCTGAGGGTCTAAGAACAATGAGAAGCAAGCTCACCTAGAAGGAACAGATGGCAGGAAATAATCAAACCTTGACCTGAAATAATTCAGACACAATTCAAACAAAAAGAACAATACAAATAATCAATGAATCAAAGAGTTGATTCTTTGAGAAAGTTAACAAGATAGATAAGCCCTTATCCAAACTAACCAACAAGCAGAGAGAGAGTATCCACATCAACAAAATCAGAAAAGAAAAGGGAGGCATAACAACAGACACCCCAGGAGATCCAGAGAATTATGAGATCATACATTAAAAATCTATACTCCACAAAAAGGTAGAACCTAGAATGAATGGACAACTTTCTGGACAGGTGCCATTTACCAAAATTAAATCAAGACCAGCTTAAAGACCTAAACAGTCATATAACACCAAACGAAATTGAAGCTTTCATTAAAAGCCTCCAAAATAAAAAAGGCCCAGACCCAGATGGCTTCAGTGCAGAGTTCTACCAGACATTCAAAGAAGAGCTAATAACAAAACTCCTAAACAGTTATATATAGTAGAAACAGAAGGAATATTGCCAAACAATAACCGTGATATACAAGAAACTCAAAGATACAACAAAGAATGAGAATTATAGACTAATTTTCCTCCTCATGAATATTGATACAAAAATTATCAACAAAATTCTGGCAAACTGAATCCAACAACACATAATAAAAATTATTCACCATGATCAGGTAGGCTTCTTCCCAAAAATGCAGGGATTGTTCAACATATGAGACACTGTATATGTCATCCATCTTATAAACAGACTGAGGAAAAAACCCTATAATCATTTTCTTAGATGCTGAAAATTCCTCTGACAAAATCCAAAATACCTTTATGATAAAAGTCCTGCAAAGATCAGGACTATATCATACCTAAATATAATAAAGATGATTTACCAAAACCTGATGACCAACAACAAGCTAAATGGAGAAAACCTCAAAGCAATCCCACTAAAATCATGAACTATACAAGGTTGTCCACTCTCCCCTTGTCTATTTAACATATTTCTTGAAGGTTTAGCTGAAGCAATAAGAGAAAGAAAGATTAAAGGATTCCAAATTGAAAAAGAAGAAGTGAAACTATCTCTGTTTGCAGATGGTATGATTATATACATAAGGGACCCACAAAATTCTAACATGGAAATTCTATAGCTTATAAACACCTTTAGCAATGTAGCAGGATACAAAATTAACTCAAAGAAATCAGTTGCCCTCTTGTACACTAAAGATAAAAGACCTGAAAAAGAAATAAGTGATACATCATCATTTATAATAGCTGCAAATATCATTAAATACCTTGGTGTAACTATAATCAAAGAAGTATCAGATCTATTTGACAAAAAAAATTTAAATCTCTGAAGAAAAAAATAGAAGTTATAAGAAAATGGAAAGATTTCTATGTTACTGGATAGGTAGGATCAACATTGTGAAAATAGCAATCTTACCAAAAACAATCTTCAGATTCAGTGCAATTCCCATTAAAATCCCAACAGAATTTTTGTAGACCTTGAAAAAACATTACTCAGTTTTATTTGGAATAACTGGAAAGCTAGGATTGCCAAAACAATTTTGTTCAACAAAAGAACATCAGGAGGCATCACCATGCCCGACTTCAAATTATAATATAGAGCTACAGTAATAAAAACAGCTTGGTATTAGCATAAAAACAAAGTTGTGGATCAGTGGAATCAAATTGAAGACCCAGACATTAACCCAAACACCTGTGAACAATTGATTTTTGACAAAGAGGTAAAAATATTCAATGAAAGAAAGATACTATTTTCTACAAATTGTGTTGGCATAACTGCATGGTAGTGTGTAGAATAATGAAAAAATATCCAAATCATCTTGCACAAAACTTAAACTCAAGTGGATCAAAGACCTCAACATAAATCTAGCTATGCTGAACTTGATAGAGAAGAAAGTGGGAAATATCCTCCAATTCATTGGTACCTGTGATCGCATTTTATATATAACACCAGTAGCACAGACACTAAGAACAACAATCAATATGTGGGACCTCCTAAAACTGAGAAGTTTCTGTAAATCCAAGGAACCAGGCAATAAGATAAAACCACAGCTTAAAGAATGGGAAAAGATTTTTACCAACTCTACAAGTGACAGAGGATTGATCTCTAATGTATAGAACTCAAGATACTAGAGCTTAAAACCCTTAGTAATCTAATTTAAAAAATTGGGTTCAGAACTAAAAAGGGAATACTCAGCAGAATAATTAAAAATGGCTGAAAGGCACTTGAAAAAGTGCTCAACATTGTTAGCCATCAGAGAAATGCAAATCAAAACAACTTTGAGGTAGCACATGACACCTATCAGATTGGCTAAGATTAGAAAACAGATGACAGCCTCTGCTGGAGAAGATGCAGAGCAAGAGGAACATTCCTCCATTGTTTATGGGAGTGTAAGCTTGTTCAGCCACTCTGGAATGCAGTATGGCAGCTTCTCAGAAAACTGGGAATCAATCTCCCTAAGGATCCAGCAATACCACTACTGGGCATAAACCCTAAAGACTGCACTTCAAAGGCATTAGCTCAACTATGTTCATAGTAGCATTATTCGTAATAGCCAAAACCTGGAAACAACCTAGATGCCCCTCAACTGAGTATGCATTAACAAGCTGTCATACATCTACACAATTGAGTACTACTCAGCATTAAGAAAAATGATATTTTAAGATTTGCAGGCAAATGGATGGATATGGAGAATATCCCTGAGCAAGGTATCACAATCCCAGAAATAGAAGCAGGGGATGTACTCACTTATTAGTGGAATTTAAAAACAATAAAAAGAGAAACATGTCAATGTACACAAGAACTCAAGACTAGAAGATACCTAAATGACACAATGCCTTACTGCTACAATGATGGCCCCTTGCAGGGTTGTGGGTGAAGAAAGACTTGTTTTTGTTTTTGTTTTTGTTTTGTTTTTTTTTTTTAAGGGTCTGGACACAGGGAGTTTTATGATGCCCTAGTAAGTAAATGAGCAACATGAGTGGGCGATTTTGTAAATGGGGATATCAAAAGAGTAGACATGATTCTGAGAGGTCTGATACCTGAGTTTGATGGGGTATGTGATTTAAAAACATCAAATTATATATATATATATATATATATATATATATATAATTAAAAAGTAAATGGAAGCAAAGAGCCAAAAACATAAAAAAAAAAAAGATTTAATCAGGCTGAGCAAACAAGTGACCACCACTCCTATAAGGCTTCTGCATTTGGTCCTGCCTTCAGTTTTTTACCTTGTTTGAGTTCCTGTATTGGTTTAGCAAAATGCACTATGCTTCAATATACATGAGCTGAATAAACCCTTTCCTCACTAAGATCATGGTGTTTTCATCTCTTCCTAAATATAACACACCAGTGGCACAGACACTAAGACCAACAATCAATAAGTGGGATCTCCTGAAGCTAAGAAGCTTTTATAAAGCCAAGGACACTGTCAATAGGACAAAACGACATCCTACAGAATGGGAAAAGATTTTCACCAACCCTACAAGTGATAGAGGACTGATCTCTAAGATATATAAAGAACTCAAGAATCTAGAGCCCAAATCCTTGAATAACCCAATCAAAAAATGGGGTTCAGACCTACCTAAAAAGGGAATTCTCAGCAGAGGAACAACGAATGGCTGAAAGGCACCTGAAAAAGTGCTCTTCATCTTTAGCCATCAGAGAAATGCAAATCAAAACAACTTTGAGATACCATCTGACACCTGTCAGATTGGCTAACATAAAAGACACAGAGGACAGACTATGCTGGAGAGGATGCGGAGCAAGGGGAACACTCCTCCATTGTTGGTGGGAGTGTAAGCTTGTTAAGCCTCTTTGGAATGCAGTATGGCGGTTTCTCAGAAAACTGAGAATGAATCTCCCCAAGGACCCAGCAATATCACTTCTGGATGTATACCCTAAAGATTCACAGACACACTCCAAAGATATTAGCTCAACTATGTTCATAGCAGCGTTATTTGTAATCGCAAGATCCTGGAAACAACCTATATGTCCCTCAACTGAAGAATGGATAGCAAACTGTGGTACATCTACACAATGGAGTACTGCTCATCAGTAAGAAAAAATGATATCCTAAAATTTGCAGGCAAATGGATGGTGTTGGAGAATATTCTCCTGAGCAAAGTATCGTAAATTCAGAAAGATAAGCTGGGGATGTACTCAGTCATTAATGGACTCTAAACAAACAAACAAACAAGAAAAAAGCCAAGCATGCCCAAGCTGCAAACCACAACCACTGAACAGCTTGGGATCAGAAACACCCTGGACTGACTCCTTGGATCCTACTCCTCCTAGAGGAACACCTGACTCACTCTTGAGGGAGCGGGGAGAAAAGTGGATCTGCCAGGAGTGGAGACTGAACTAAGCAATATTGGGGCAGTGAGACCATGGGACTGCTTGCTGCCTGCCCTGGCAGGGGATGGGGATTTGGGGAGAAGAAAGAATGACCTGATGTGGTAGGAGGGGGAAGGGACCTTGAATAAGGATATGCAAGGATAGAAAGTGTGACTTCTTTGTTAATAATAATAATAATAATAATAATAATAATAATAACAGTGATTGCAAAGGAATTTTCTGTACTCTAAAACTTCAATCTGTTGCAAAATAAGACAATAATTAAATTAAATTTTAGAAAAGTGGTTTGAATGTATTTTGAAGCATAAAAATCTTGCGTAATGCAATATTTTTCTATGGTGTACCAATACTTAGCTTTTATACATTGTCAATATCTTATGTTAAGTACAAGTAGTACAATACTAAGGCAACTAATTGTAATTTTTGGAGAGAATAATTATACCATTAAAATCTTCCCACTGAGATTTCTAATTAGAATAATTTACAGTATTATAACAGCTAACAATTAGCTACAGATTTATATCCAGATACAATAATTACTACCTTGGAGATTAATCAATGGTTAAATTTGAAAGGATCATATTTTCTTCTTTTTTAAAAAACTATTAAGGCTTCAAATTTTATTTTATAAGCATAAATACGATGCATACATGCACTTACATGCACCATGTGTATGCATTGCATGAGAAAGCTAGAAAAGAATGTTGGGTTCCCTGAGACAGGAATTGTAGATAATTGTTAGCTACCATATAGGTGCTGAAAATTCCACTTTGGTCCTATGGAAGAACAGCAGGTGCTCTGAACTGCTGGGCCATATCTAAAGCCTCAGGTAACATTTTATATATTCAATAATGTGTTTCCCTTTTCCTACATTAGCTTTGTAACTGAATGAGTCTGATAGCTATTTCTTTTTTCTTGATACAGATAAAATAATAATTTGCTTCTTTTGTTCCTATAATCTAGAATCACACATGATATTCATATGCATACAAATTTTCTATAGAAAAGTCTCTAAACTCCGCAGATTGTGATCTGTTATCAAGTATAAATTGAAGATGTGTTACTTTTATTTATGCTAAGGAATATTTGTTTAATAATGCAAAGATATTTTGCATTGTTGTATATTTCATTTGTTAAACTCTTAAGTTGTGTTACTTTGCCTGCCTAAAACACTTGAATCGTCTAATAAAAAACTGAATAACCAATAGCAAGGCAGGAGAAATATTAGGTGGGGCTGTCATTTAGTAAGAATAAATAAGAGAAGAAAAGAGGGAGAAGTGAGAAAATGAGAAGAGGAAGATTTCAGTAGCCATCTACCCAGCCACCCAGTCAGCTACAAAATAAAAAGAAAAACATAGGTATATAAAATATATAAAGGTAAAAGCCCAGAAGCAAAATATAACTAAGATAATGTAAGTTTAAAAACAGTTGGCTAGAAATAAGCCAAGCATAAGTCTCTGTGTATCTATCTATTTGAAAGCTGGAAGCCATGCTCACCAAGGGCAAAAAAAAGGAAAAAAAAAAAACTGCACTGATCTTTCTTGTAGAAAAAATAAAATTTAAGGTCAATAAAGTAAAATTGTAGAAAATTAGATAGTTTAATTGTTCATCAAAATTCCTCTAAAACAACCAAACTAGTATTTTTATTGTACTGTCATAATCTTTTATGCAAAATTGGAGACAAATCTGTAAATTTAATGTTCATAAAAATGAAGCCAGTCTTGAGAGATGCACTCCCCAAATACCCCAGGCTGTTGCAGTGACTATAAATTACTTTTTACTAACTAATGGGAATGTCCTATTACTCATTACAAGACCTACACAACTTACTGAACAAAAAAGTTGAACCAAAGAATACATAGAGCCTTTACAGTTCATGATACTGAAAGGTACTCTGCTTGCTACCAAAAGAAAAAAGTGAATACCAACCTGTTGTACAAAATTTCTGGCACAGTTTAGCCGTGCAGTACAAATTAATCTCTTCTGTTCATGGCTTGACTGAACAAAGGTTTGGACTCAAAGCCTTGTTTACTCTCAGATAACCACACATAGGCTTAAATTTATTGCATGTTGTTTGGCCTATTACTTAGGCTTATTATTTGCTAGTTCTCACATCTTAACTCATTATTATTCATCTTCTTTGCCATTTTCTTGGGTGGCTGGACTGCATCTTTTATGACTCTGTTCTCCTTCCCTTCTATTATGTTTAAATTTCCCACCTGCTTCTGTACTACTATTGACCAAAACAATTTCTTTATAATCCAGTGGTATTTACAACATACACAAAGACATTCCACATCACCAACCCAGCTACAACACCATTCAATGTATAGTGGTGTCCTGTTTACAGTATATGCTAGTATAATGATGACACAAAGCTTATATTAACAGCCAGCCAATATCTTACATGTCTTAAAGCTCGTATCTCTAGATAAAACTCATACCACAAAGTCCTTTGGAAGAGAAGGCACAAAATGTAAGAGCCAGAAAAGATGTAGAACATCAGAGAAACTGAGGCAGCAAATATGGAGCCTGAATATATCATATGGGTTTCTAGATCTGCAAGGAGAAGTCACATGACCATTCTCTTAATTCAGATGATGTCTTCCATTAAAAACCATTTACAAATAAAAATTTAGTTTTCTCTATGGAAGTGTCACTGGGGAAAGAAACTACCCTTAAGCTTAGGCCTCAAGCCTTGCAGTGGCTGATCAGCAGAAAATAACTCAATTGAGGCTTTTGAGGTTTTATTTCTCACAGTATCACGCCATAGCTTTCTCTCTCTCTCTTTTTTTTTTACTTTACTATTTTAATTTTATTCTATCTCTTTTACTTCATTGGTCCTTTGCATATATATGGCTCTTTGTGTTGGGCTTTTATGAAACTCCTGGATGTGTCAATGAGTGACTTTCTGTATCTATGTCTGTTACTTGTGTCTTTTATTGATGTTTTTTGTTTGTTTTGTCTTATTCTGGTTTTTAGTTTGTTTTGCATTTTATCATATCATATTATATTGTATTATATTAGTTATAATGTATAATCATTTCTTAGAAGCTTATTTGTATGCTAATAAGCAATAGAAAGATGTGGATCTGGTGGGATGTGAAGATGATAATGGTTCCCCTGTCTCTGATAATGGTTCCTCTGTCTTTGATAATGGTTCCTCTGTCTCTGATAATGGTTCCAATACATCAAGTAGATGCATTGGAAACTCTATTTGATGATAAGATATATCCACCTGAGGCTCTGACTCTTCAGCAATTCTGTAATTTAGTTTAGATACATAACAGATGTAAATATTTTAGGAAGTTTCTACTACATGAGGTTTCTGTGAAATCCTTCACATGACCCCCAATTTTAACATTATCATCCTTACTTTCACCCTCCTAACTGTCTTCACTTTCCATCCCTGTTCCATTCCACTGTTCAACCCTCTGTGGTTCTGTGGGCTATACCTTGCTTATCATTGACTTGACAGCTAATATCCACATAAAAACACATAAATACCATATATATCTTTCTGATACTGTGTTACCTCATTCAAGATAAATGTTTCTAGTTGCATACAATTACTTGCAAATTTTATAATTTCTATTTTCTAATGGCAGAGTGATATCCCATTGTGTAACTATACCACATTTTCTTTATTTATTAATCTGTTGAGGGTTTCAAATTTATGGCTATAATGAATAGAGCAGCAATGATCACAGTTAAACAAATGTCTCTGTGATTGGCAGAAGAATCCTTTAGATATTTGCCCAAGAGTGGTATAGCTGGATCAATTGCTATCTTCCTGTGGTAGTGCTGATTTCCATAGTGGCTATACAAACTTACAATCTCAACAGCTTCCTCTTATTCTACTTCCTCAACAATGTGAATTGGCATTTGTTTTTTATTAAACTTAGATATTCTAATAGGCATAAGTAAAAGTCTAAAGGTAGTTTTGATTTGTATTTTCCATATTAGTCAATTTGGTGAGCAATTCCTTATATGTTTTTCAGACATCAAATTTCTTCTTTAGAGAATTCTCTATTTAGACCTGGTTCCAGTTTTTTAATAGGGTTATTTTGTTGTTGATGTTGATGTTGTTTTTCTCTTTTTTATATATTGAGGATATTAGTCACCTATCAGCTATACAGTTGGTATTGTTTATGTCTAATTGTGTAGCCTGCTACTATGTCTGAATGATACCGTTTTTTTTTTGTTTTTTTTTTTTTTTTTTTTTTTTTTTTTTTTTTTTTTTTTTTTTTTTTTTTTTTTTTTTTTTTTTTTTTTTTTTTTTTTTTTTTTTTTTTTTTTTTTTTTTTTTTTTTTTTTTTTTTTTTTTTTTTTTTTTTTTTTTTTTTTTTTTTTTTTTTTTTTTTTTTTTTTTTTTTTTTTTTTTTTTTGCCTTACATAAGCATTGTACTTTTACCAGGTTCCATTTTAAAATTATATATCTTAGTGCTTGTGCTAATTTTATTCTGTCCAGAAAGGCATTTTTTTCTGAGACAATAAGTTTAAGAGTAGTCACACTTTCTTTTTTCAACATATTTTTGTATTTTGTTTTATGTCAAGGTCTTTTTTCTATTTAGTATTGAGTTTGGGTTAAGATGGTAAGTATGAAACTATTCGGATTCTTCTGCATTTTGCTATCCATTTGTCCAGAACTATTTGTTGAAAATACTACCTTTTGGCAGTGCATATTTCTGATTTCTTTATCAAAACTCAAGTGTCCATAGGTGTATAAATTTATGCCTAGGTTTACAATTTGACTTCATTGATCAAAATGTTTATTTTTGTTCCAGTATCATGTTATTTTTACACAAAGCTCTGTAGTACAATTTGAGAACAAAGAAGGTATTAACTTTAGCAGATCTTCTATCAATCAGAAGTGTTTTAGCAATTTTGGGATTTTGTGCTTCGATATGAACCTGAAAAAAAGTTCATTTGAGATCAATAAAGATTCTGTTGAAATTTTTCTAGGGATTTTATTAAATTTTTAGATTTCTTTTAGTAAGATGGCCATTTTTAATATATTAATCTTACTGATCCATATGCAAAGTAAATCCTTACATCTTCTGATATCTTCTTAATTTCATTCTTTAAGTCTTGAAATTTTTATCTTACAAGTCATCACTTTACTGGTTAGAGTTACTACCAGATATTTTATATTGTTTGAAGAATATCTCCTTTTACTTCAACCTTTCCAGGGCTTTTATCAAGAAGAGATGTTGGAATAAGTCAAAAACTGTTTCCACATGTAATGAAATGATGATATATTGTGTGAAATTGAGATGTATATTTGTACAACATTGAATCATCTTTATAGATTTACTCATGTTTTTGAACTAGTCCTACATTTCTGGGATAAAATCTATGTGATTATAGTTGATAAAATTTTTGATGTTTTCTTGAGTTCAATTTACCAAAATTTTATTGTGAAATTTTTTATCTGTGTTTGTAAGAAAAAAAAATCTATTATTCTCTTTTTTTATTTGACATGGAAAAGATTATTTTCTAATAAAATACAATAAAGTAGAGTGACAAGAAAAGAAAAACATATATATTGATATTAGTTCTTCTTTGAATGTCTAGTAGAATTCTGCACTGAAATCATTTGTGCAAGGGCTTTTTTTTATTTGAGAGACTTTTAATGACATGTAATTACTGTTGGGGTTATAGATCTGTTTAGGTCTTTAATCTGATTTTGATTAAATTTTGTTAAATGGTACCTGTCAAGATAGCTGTCCATTTCTTCTAGGTTCTCCATTTTTGTGGAGTATAGATTTTCAAAATATGACCTGATAATTCTCTGGATTTCCTGGGGGGTCTGTTGTTATGTACCCCTTTAAATTTCTGATTTTGTTAATTTGGAAACTATCTCTATGATTTTGGTTTGTTTGGATAAGGGTTTATCTATCTTGTTGATTGTTCCAAAGAACCAACTCTTTAATTCATTGATTCTTTGTATTCTTCTTTTTGTTTAAATTATGTCCATTTCAGCACTAAGTATGATTATCTCCTGCCATCTATTCCTTCTAGGTGAGTTTGCTTCTAATTGTTTTAGGGCTTTCAGTTGTGCTGATATTTCTCTTCTGTGGGATTTCTCTAGTCTATGTAGGCATCTAGTGCTATGATTTTTCCTCTTAAGACTCCTTTCATTGTGTCCCATAAGTTTGGGTATGATGTGGACTCATTTTCATTAAATTCGAGGAAGCTTTTGATTTCTTTCTTCATTTCTTCTTTGATCCAGAGGTGGTTTAGATGAGTGAAGTTTAGTTTCTATGAGTTGTTAGGCTTTCAGTGATTTTTAATGTTGAACTCTAACTTTAGACCATGGTTATCTGATATGGTACAAAAAGTTATTTCCATTTTTCATCTGTATGTGATCAATTTTAGAGAAAGTTCCATGGGGTGCCAAGAAATATGTATATCCCTTTTTGCTTTGTGGGATTTTCAGTATATATCTATATAGTACATTTGGGTTAGATCTCTAATTGCCCTGTTGAGTTTCTGCCTGGTTGACCTATTCAAGGATGAAATTGGGGTATTGAGGTCTCCCACTATTGCTGTTTTAGGTTTGATATGGGATCTAAATTTTAGTAGTGTTTCTTTTACACATGTAGGTGTCTTTTTGGGTGGGGCATAAATATTCAGAATTGAAACTTTGTCTTGGTGGATTTTTCTTGAGGTAAATAGGTAGTGTCCATCCTGGTCTCTTTTTATTGATTTTAGTTTAAAGTCTATTTTGTTAGATATTAAAATGGCTACATCAGCTTTTTTCTTAGGGCCATTTGAGTGGAAAATTTTTTCCCAAACCTTTACTCTGAGCTTCTGTCTGTCTTTGAAGATGAGGTGCGGATCTTGTAGGCAGCACAAGGATTTGATCTGTTTTTGTATCCATCATGTTAGTGTGTGTCTTTTCATAGGTAAATTGAGTCCATTGACATTAAGGGATATTAATGACCAATGATAAATATTTCCCATCATTTTTGGTAGTAACTTATATTTCCTTTTTTGGGTGGAGGAATCTTCTGTGGGCTTATCAATTGTTTGTGGTTACATGGGTGTTTCTCATTTTTTTAGGTTGAAATTTTCCCTCTAGGGCTTTTTGTACAACTGGATTTGTGGCTAAGTGTTGTTTAAATCTGCTTATATCATGAAATATTTTGTTTACTCTATCTATGTTGTTTGATAATTTTGCTGGATACAGTATTCTAGGGTGACATCCATGCACTTTTAGTGCCTGTATAATGTCTTATCAGGACATTGTTTCCATTGAATAGCCGGGTGTTATTCTGATGGGTCTGCCTTCATAAGTAATTTAGCCTTTTTCCTTTGCAGCTTTTATTACTTTTCTATGTTCTGTAGGTTTAATGGCTTGATTATTACATGGTGAGAAGACTTTTTTGTAGGTCTAGTCTATTTGTTGTTCTCTAGACTTCCTGTACTTCATAGGCATTTCCTTCTTTTGAGGAAGTTTTCTGGTATGATTTTGATGAATATATTTTCTCTGCCTATGGTCTGGAGTTCTTCTCCTTCTTTGATTCCTATTCTTCTCAGGTTTGTCCTTTTCATGGTATCACAGATTTCCTGGACATATTGTGTTATGATTTTTTTGGTTTTAGTGTTTTCTTTAACTGATGGGCCTAATTCTACTATTGAGTCTTCCACTCCAGAGATTCTTTCTTCCATCTCTTGGATTTTGTTGGTTATGCTTGAATCTGTGGTTCCAGGTCTTTATTTCAGGTTTTCTATTTTCAACTTTGTCTTGGTTTGCTCCTTCTTTATTGCTTCTATTTCATTTTTTAATTCCTAGAATGTTTCTTTCAACTGTTTGGTTTTTTTTCTTTGTTTTCTTTATTTTGTTTCAGGGATTTATTCATCTCTTCTAATTTTCTGTTTGTATTATCTTCTATTTCTTTAATGAAGTTTTGTATATCCTCTTTTAAAGCTTCTATTAGCTTTATTAGGCTATTTTGAAGGTCCTTTCTTTCTGTTTCCTCTTCATTCTTATGTTTAAGTCTTGAAGCTATAAAACCACTTGTTGTTTCTAGTGGTGTCTTGTTAATCTTTATATGGTTGTATGTATTCTTGCACTGGTGTCTGCCCATTATTTCCTCAATTCACTTTTGGTTAGTTCTTTGTTGACTCTTAGTCAGTTGTTGGTCTCGGGGGTATTAGTCAGCTGTGTGTTCAGAGGGTCAGCTGGTTCCCTGAACTCACAGGTTTTGGCATGGGGTGGCCTGCAGAGGCTGCCTTTTGTCTCTGGGCCAGGGTTAGAAGAATAGTAGTCTCTGCTTGGCCTCTTTGCTCTGCTTCCAGTGGCTAGGCTGCTTCTGTGTGGTCAATAGGCTATAACACCAATTGTGGTGTTGGGTTATAGCTGTGGCCTGCTGACTCTGTGTTCTGTCTCCAGGTCTGGGTTCAGAGAGCCAAAGGAGGAATGACCCTCACCTCTGACTTTCTAACTGTGCACCCAGGGGCTTGGCTGCTCCCATGCAGTTGCAGTGCTCCTCAGGCTGTGGCCCCTGAAGCTGCCTTTAATTCTCTTTTTTTGTTATTGTTTCTTTATATCATTTATATATCAGAGTAGCTGTGGTCTTGTCAAACAAACTTGTCAATATTTCTTCTGTTTCTATTCTATGAAATAATTTAAGGAGTATTAGCATTAACTTTTCTTTGAAAGTCTGGTAAAGTTCTATGATAAAACTATCTGTGCCTGGGCTTCATTTTATTAGAAGACTTTTAATTACTGCTTCTATTTCACTCATGATTATAGTTATATTAAACTGTTTATTTAATCTTGAGTAAACTTTGGTAGGTGGCATTTAAAGAGACAATTACACATTTCTTTTTGATTTTTTCAATTTGTTGGAGTTTAGGTTAAAGTATGCCCCCCTATGGTTCTTTATATTTCCTCTGTGTTCATTTTTATTTCTTGTTTTTTTTTATTTCTAAGTTTTCTTTTAAAAAATAGGACAGTGTCTCTCTTCCTTGTAGTTAATATGGATAGGGGTTTTTCAATATTATTGATTTTCTTAAAGAATCAACTCATTTCATTGATTCTCTGTTTTATTATTTCTTTGTTTTTATTTTCTTGATTTCATCCCTGAGTTTAATTATTTTTTGTCATCCTTCTCAAAGTATTTTCTTCCTTTTAGTTTTATAGATTTCAGGTGTTTTGTAAGTTTTTATCAAGGCAACATGTGCAATTAAAATGTTTTTATTATGTTCTATAATTTTGGGAATGTTGTGTTATTTGCATTCAATTCTAAAAGTCTTCAATGTCTTTCTTTCTTTCAAAACACTTGTTGACCTTTATTGGATTTGTCAAAAATCTGCATTATTAAAGGTAACAAAATTTGAGGTTATATTGAATCTGACAACATTTGTAATCTCTAAATTATGAAAAAAAATTCATCTGAGAAAGAAACAGGATAACCACATGCAGATACTGCTGGCCAAGGAAAATGAGATCTGTAAGTAAAGTCAAGTGGGCAGTTCACAAAAATCCTAGAGAAAGTGGAATTTGCTCAATTGCCTGGAATGACTTTCCATCAGTAGGGAGAAATGATAAGGTGGCAGGAATTCAAAGACATATGTATAATGGTGTTGTAGAAAGTTTTCCCCGGGCCGTTTTGGGTCTGGGAGGTTTGTGACCTGGCATGGCCAATGGCTGTGGTTGGAATCTGGTTTGCCACAGCTTTGTCTCCCAATGAAATAAATCACACGCTTATATCTTTTAAACTGTCTGACCCATATCTTAAGAACATTGCTAGCTAGCTCCTTCATCTTATTTTAACCCATTTTCATTAATCTTCTCACCACGTGGCCTACAGCCCGTGGCTCACCTGTTTTTTACATGTCTGTCTTCTTTGGGGGTCAGACGGAGACTGACTGACTCCACCCTTTCCTACCTGCCTGCCCTCTGATTCTTCACCCACTTCCAAGGTGTTGTACATAGGCCAAATCAGTTACTTTATTTATAGCATACAGAACATTCCACCACATAATGACTTCTGTTTCAAAATGGTAATAACAATATTTAAATAGTGGCCCTAGAGCATCTTCGATAGAAATAATACCCTAAGCAGAGTAGGCTTGTTGCATAACTGCTGAATAATGGATCCAATTTTTTTTAAAATTATAAAGAGTTAATGATCTCACTTTCCCAGTGGCTATCTGTTCTTCTAGCCCTCTGGAGTTGGATCTGACTCATGATCACCAGGACACTTTTTCACAGTTACTAGAAAGTCATCCTCTTATCTTGCAGTACCTTCTAAGAAAGAATTATTGAGAAATTTATATCTCCATACATCTAATATCATAACCCTGTTGTTCCTAAACTGAGCTCCCCTTTCTGCAGCTATATCCAAGTATCCTCTGTGCAGGAGCTTGTGAAGAAGATTTTAATTCCTTTATTCAACAACCACCACTATAATCTTCTATGACTTTATCACAAACACTTTTGACTCTCTTGTCTGTTTTTTGTTTCAACTGTTCTATTGTTAAGCTATACTGTTGACAGCCTTCTCTTATTAGCCACTCCAGTCCATCTCTTTCATGGACTCCACACAACACAGATCTTTCACGACATATCTTATTTTACACTGTGAGAAGTTAATATCTTCTCACAGTGTATTCTGATGCAGAGATCAAGGTCTGGAACCTTGAAATTTTATTTCTTGGGGCAGAATCTGATCTGTGCCACATGGAATCGTTTCTGACCAACTGTCCATTCTGGCGAACAGCATTTTCACTCATAGAATGTTCTCCTTTTAGCCTGTCAACTGCTTGGATTTCTTTGTTTTGAGGAGTTGGAGATGGTTTTTCTAAATACAGAAAATCTAGTTGTCTCTCACTCAGTGTGAGGACACGTGTTTTCAGTAGCAGAGGTTTAAAGGGAGTAGAGTGGATAAGGTCAAGATCTGCTAGTCTTGAAAATGAAATGTCTTCATTATTTCCTGTATCAACGATGGTCTCTGGCACTTTCATTATCACACTGGCATTTGAAACTCCTTCTTGGAACCTTTGTTCCAGGTCAGCATTTGGTGACACTACTTTTAGTTTTTCTGGGACCCTCATTCACTGACTAATACCTTCTGTGTATTCCATTTCACACTGAATTCGACTGATTTCTGCCATCTCACCAGCAGTAGGAGACGGGAAATGGTGCCCTACTCGCCAAATGTGAAACAACAGGCTGGCTGTTTGACACTATCTGCTCCTGAGCTTCATATTAAATCCTTCAACTGCCCCAATGTGCATGTGCTAGACTAAGAGCCAGTTTGTACCCTGGATCTACTGGAGGATCTGTCCCTGGAAAGGGCCCCCACTCACCAGCTCAGGGAGCTCGAGCAAACATTCACAGAGGTCATTAGCTGAACACACTGAGGTGATGTGTGTATAGTGTCCTTCCATATCTGTTCTGAATAGTTTAGTTTGAAGATTATTTTATCATATACCAAAATTACTGCACCAGCTTGCTTCCTTTGTCTATTTTTCTGGGTATATATTTTCTATCATTTCACCCAAGATAATGTCTTTTCTTGGTGTTTCAGGTGTTATTGTTATTTAGAACAAAAGAATGAGTCCCATCCCGTTTTCACATCCATTCTGTTAAACAGCTTTTTATTACATAATTAAGACTATTCATATTATATTATTGAGCGGTATCTGTTGATTCTTGTTATTTTTCTGTTGTAGGTTGGGTGTGCTTATTTTTTAATATCATTAACCTCTTTAGGTTGTAGTTTTACCTCTAGCATCTTCTGTTGAACTGGATTTTTAAATAGATACCTTTTAAATTTGCTTCAGTAATGTAATGTGTATTCTTCTCTAAATGTCATCCATCATAGAAATAAATGAAAGAAAAATACCACATGATCATATACTTAGACTCTGAAAAACCCTTTGACAAAAATCTAACACTCCTTTATGCTAAAAGTCCTGGAGAGATCAGGAATACAGGGGAAATAACTAAATATAATAAAGGTAATTTACAAGAAGCCAACATCCAACATCAAAATTAATGGAGAAAAACTCAAAGCAATCCCACTAAAATCAGAAACATAGGTGACCACATCCTAAATATAATACCAGTAGAACAGACATTTATAACAACAGTCAATAAATGGGACCTGCTGAAACTGAAAAGCTTCTGTAAAGCCAAGGATACAGTCCATAAGACAAAAAGACAGGCTACATAATGAGAAAAGATTTCACCAACCCTATAAGTGATAGAGAATTTATCTCTAAAATATATAGAGAACTTAAGAAACTAGAGCCCAAAACCTTGAAAAACCCAATCAAAAAAATGGGATACAGAACTAAAAAGGGAATTCTCAGCAGAAGAAATAAAAATATCTGAAAGGCACCTAAAAAGTGCTCAACATCTTTAGCCATTAAAGAAATGCAAATGAAACAATTTTGAGATACCTTACACCTGTCAGAATGACTAAGTTAAAAGACACAGATGACAGCCTATGCTGGAGAGGTTGCAGGGCGGTGGGAACCCTCCTCCATTGTTGTGGGAGTGTAAGCTTGTTCAGCCACTCTGGAATGCAGTATGGTGGTTTCTCAGAAAACTGAGAATCAATCTCCCCAAAAATCCAGCAATACCTCTACTGGGCGTATACCCTAAAGATGCACATTCACACTCCAAAGGCATTAGCAGCATTATTCGTAATAGCAAGAACCTGGAAACAACCTAGATGCTCCTCAACTGAAGAATGGATTAACAAACTGTGTTACATTTATACAGCTATCATTTAGAAATACCCATTAATATAATTTTTAGCTATTGGGAAAGTTATTAATAATAAATCCACTTGAAACCAAAAAAATGCCAGAGTTAAAGCAATTCTGAGGAAAGTAGATTGTAATGACAAATTTAAAGTTGTATTGCAAGGTGGTAATATTAAAAGCAGTAGCAATTACTTGTTGGCTGATATTTCTACTTAATGTTTTTGGATGAGGAAGTAATCTCAACTTTTTGCGTAGCCATTGTTCTTAACTGCTGCCATGTTTCCCCACCATTGTAAACTCTCAATAGTCTGGTACCATCAAGCAAAATCAATTTATCTTTCTATATGTTGCCCTTCCCATGGTGTTTTATCACAACAATGAGAAGTAATGTACAGACACAAAGACAAACACACACATTTAAAAGATAATAAATTTATGAGGAAATGGGGGTTGTGGAGGAAATAGGAGGTTAGAAAAGATACAAATAGATTAATCACATCTGAAGTTTTTAAAAATTGTTTTTAAATTTAAAAAACATAAAATAGGGTGACATATTTAACTGTTTATGTACAAATGTAAATGCACCTTACTTTTTATAGATCTTTAATTGATTTCTTATGGCCATCAAGCCAAAAGGGAGAATATGAGAGATATTTTCAAACTAGACACAATTCTAAAATAGCTGAGAAATGAATGTATTAAGAGAAGATTATTAAATAATGGAAATATTAAGTTTTTAAAAAATCTAGAGATAAATATACTGCATCATATTTCTACTTAATGTGATTAGAATGACATTGATTTTTTTGACACAGTCACATGAAAGATGGGTTTCAAGAAAAGAGCATCTAAATAATGAATTTGAAGTGAGATATATTAAAACAAAGGGAGAAATATGATAATAAAATTTAGTTTCCATATAAAAGATTGCCCTTCACAGAGCACAAATGACACTGAGGTACCTGGTTACCATGAGTGAGAAAACAGGTGAACTGATTCAAATTGAAGTTAAGTATAAGATGTTATTATTTATTATTTTTACAGGAAACCACTCTAATATGTCTAAGGACACTTCTAGAGAGTAAATACACCATGGATATTAATTTTTTTTATTCTTAATTTTCAGAATAAGAAAATTAGCTGCAATACTCTATGTTCCTACCACATTTATTAGATAAAAATTTCTCATTCTTGCCAGCATTGTTTAGTGTATGTGTTTTTATAATAGCCATGAACAGGTAAGACCTGAAGTACATTGAAATTTAACTGTGATTCTCAGGTAATATTTAGCCATTTAATTATTTTCTTGTTTTATAATTTTTTATTTTTATCTATCTTTATTTTGCATTCCCCTTGCTGAAGAAGAGAAAATTAGCCTCTGGCTGTGGTACTTGTTTTATTTACATTTAGAAATTTCTTGTTTGTTATTGAGTTTAAACAATTTAATATTTCGGAAAAGACTATATCATGGCACTGACAGACCAAAACAAAAATGGCAATTCCACGATCACTTCTAAACACAGCAGTAAAATAAATCATTTACACCTGGAAAACATCCAAATGTTCTCATTTTGGTTAAAATAAGTAGACACTGTCAGTATCATGCCTGTCACTCACAACAATTCTCAGTAATCAGGTGTGTATATCTGCTATGATTTTGTATTTTATTTTATTAGTGGGTAGGTGGTAATTCTTTATGTAAATTTGTTTCAGGGTAGTAGATATATATGGTTCATTTAGGAATTACAAGAAATATCTTAAGTTTGCTGATAAACTCTGTATTGACCAAATTTGTATAGAACACTTTAATATTTATTTTCTTGTGGTTCTCTTCAGATCTACAAGATACTTAGGGGATAAAATTTATCTTAAAAATAGTCTTACAGAAGCAATTTTACTACGGAACCGATCACTGCAAAGATGATTCTAATTATAAAATATGCTTACTTGCTTCAGAATATTTATGTTCCTCTTCATCCAGAAATCATATAATGTTCATTTAATAAAAATACAGATATCTTATCAAAATAATGATATCAAATTTATCTAGTATAAAATTTCTTTGGTATATAATCACATTTATCTTTCCACATAGCCTAAATAAATTATTAGATAACTCATGAATGTTATATATCTCCTTGAAGCAGATTTTTAGCACATTACAAATTTCTCTACGTTTAAATCAGTTTTAATGCTCAGCATGTGTTTTCAAAATGTATACTAGTTGAAATTTATACTGTTTAGACACAAATGTCCATCTTGGAATTATTTTGTAGCAGAAAAATTATTACCCTATGACACAATATTAACTTTAATCATATCTGAGCATTGTCAAATGTCCATTGCCACTGTCCTATATATATTCTTTTTCAGATATAGCTCACAAAAGTGGAAAAGAAACTGGAGATACCAATAAAAGTTTTCAAGACACATAAATTTGGTTTAATATGTTGTCTTTTATTTGAGTTTTTTATTACTAATTCAAAAAGAATTCTCAGCATTCCACTTTTTGCATTTTTCTATACTATTTATCCTTGAAGAATAATGATCAGGTTTCTGAAAATAGTTCTCAATATTATCAAAAATAAAAATAAATTAAAAATTAACCCTATCCTCAAAGTTTATTACAGTAAAAAGAAACTTGATAAAATGTCTGTGTTTAGAATATTTAATGCTGAACTAAAAATGTCTCCATGTCACCACAGACTCATTCCTTTGATATAGTCCAAAGTGTCAGTCATAAAGATGCATTTTCATGTTGGTACTGACTACCAGAAAGACATTGGTAAATTATCTGAATTTGTTTCTGAGTCTATGTTCATAAAAGTGAAGGCATAAAAATTTAAATAATCAAACCAATTCTGTTGAATAGCAATAGTCCAATATTATTTTAAACAAAATATTTTTAAAACATTTTTGTATTACTATACCTAATGGATACTTGATAATTTATGTTAAAATAAAGTAAATTTTATAAAGAAGAAAGTTAGTATGTACTCTGGTTTTGGTTATATTTAGAGATATTTTAACTCACATTCTTTTGACTTTTTTATATTTCTAAAATAATTCCATTTTAAATGAAAAAGGAAACATTATTTATAGCATATTTATGAATAGAAATAATAAAGTCTAAATATCAACTTCTACATTTTAATAGTTATCACTAAAATTATTTCTTTTAAGAGCTTACATTTTACATGAAATGTGATTTTCATAATAACAATGAGATTTGAAAATTTTACAAAATCAAGACAATTAGAGCATACATTTTAAGAAATACTTTATTTAAATGCACATCAGGACTAAAGATAATTGTAGCAATTATTTCCTCAGAAAAAAATATCCCAGATTTCATCCTATAATTAATCACCTTGCCAGTCACTGAAATGTATCATAGGATATTTTTATTACTGCAAATTCATTTTAGTACTCATAAAAGTGTAATTAAGAATAGAAGTCCTAAAGTAATCTGGAATGTTGCTAAAGAAGCCTAATTATAAGGAATTTTTAGGGGATGTTTCCTTTATATTTATAGAAATGCTAGAAATACATTCATTTCATTCAGCATTTAAGAAAAAAACGTTTTTGGAACAGTGATGTTATTTGCAATCAAGTTAAATTCTTAAATATTGTAAGCTGTCAGACATGGCTGAGGAGGTCATAATTTTCAGATCAGTAAAATAGGAAGATGATCATGTACATTTATTTAGGCATAAAGGAATCTCTTCACATGAATTGTAATGATTTTTATAGCCAGAAAATTTCTATTCATTGGTGGATATAACTTTCTCCATGCTATGTTAATTGTCTTTTAAGACTTGATAGTATGCAAAAACATCAGAGTGATTTCCATCAAACACAAATATATTTTATAATAAAATTATGTACCCAGCAGAAAGTAGAATTCCATGAGGAATATCCTTCAACATCCCAGGTGGTAAAATAAAAACGAAAAATTACATTACAACAGATTCCTTGCCAATATTGTAAAAAAATTAGTCAGGTTAATGCATGTTGCTCTGTATGTATAATAATTTCATTTTTTTGATAAATTAATGATTTGAAGGCATCAAAATTTCAAAATTGTACTTAAAATATCTGTAATGATTAGGAAGCTCATGTTCAAAGTCAAATCAAATTAATAGAGCAAATTTTGACCAATTACAGAAGGGAAAAGTGGATTGCAGTTTGATTTCTGCTTGTAAATTACATTACATGATCATTGATATAAACTTCAAGTTCCTAGCTTTAGTTTAGAAAAATTACTGTGTTCTGGTAAGTATAAAGTAAAACATTTTTGAAATTATCAACTTTTATGAGTTTCATAAGAAGAGAATACACAAAGATAATTGCTATCCCAAGTTTAAATAGACAGACAAATGAGTACAGGGATGACTGAGATCTAATCATATGGATTAATGGTCTATTTCTCTCTCTCTCTCTGAAAACAAATAAAAATACAAAATAAAAACAAAAAATTAAATTAAATTAACATGTTTAAACAAAACAAATGAAAAAATGTCCACAAAAATTATATGGAATTATTTCTCTACACTAATGGGCATACTGCTTAACCTCAAACGTGATTAAGACAGCTAGGAACAATCTATTGGATCAAATTTATTTCCATTTTCTGGAAAATATATTGCCATATAGTTTAACAAATGTTATATGAGTAGCACCACTTTATGATTGGATTTTAGGCCCTCATCATGAGATGAGATCATGACTGTCACTGCTAAAGTGGCCAAAATCTTGAAGCAAAATAGGTGGTAGACTTACAGAAACATCTATTATCTATTACGGTTATACTACTAAAGGAATTTATCATCCTCCTCTTTTTTTAAAAAAAGGGAGGTGTGTGTGTGTGTGTGTGTGTGTGTGTGCGCGCGCGCGCACGCACGCGCGCGCGCGGTTTCTCAGACAAGCATATGTGGTCACATAGACTAGAAAAAAATATCAGATTTACTGAGCTTTTGTTACAGCAGTTGTGAACCACTATATAAGTACAAGGAATTGAACTTGGGTCCTCAGCAAAAGTGGTCAGTGCTCTTAACTACTGAACCATCTCTTAAAGTTTGTGCTGCTTTCTTATAGCATCCAGAACCATTGAGGGGCAGCTGGAAATGTACTAGACCTCTCCACATCAATTCCTAATCAAGAAATCACTCCACAGTCTTGTTCACAGGTCAGCTTGCTGGAGGCCATTTCTCAATTGAAGCTGCCTCTCCCAAAATGACTCTAGTTTGTGTCAAATTCACAAAATGAAAATAAATAAGTAAGAAGAAAAGCAAAAGAAAAGGAGTCAAACATAAACCTAAAAATCTTCAACAAAATTTAAATCAGTAACATATGAGAAAGATCAATAATACAAGTAAGTTGTATCATTTCCACAAATGAAAGTTTTAACATGTGAAACTAATGACTATATTACAACATACCACTAGAATGAAAAATAAAAATACATGAGCATCTCAGTATATAAAAATAATAAATAAATAAACAATAACAATTCTGAAGTTTAGAAATTAATTGTCAAGGTGATAACAATTTGGATTTTGATGAAGACTGTCCTCAGTACTTGTAGAGTTACAATTTCTTGCAGTGTTCCAACAGAGCTCATTCTCCAAAGAGAAATCACCCTGCTTTCTATATGTATGAGTTCACTAATTCTTTTAGATAACAGTTTTGCCCTTGTTATATTTTGTTCTTATTTCTTCCTTAGAGGTTAAAACTTGGGGTCATAGCTATAAAAAAACATTGTTTCTTTCTTCATGAAAATTTTAATTTAATAAAAGTAAAACCAGAAATTAACTGAATATATGCAATATTTCCAGAGATATTGAAATAGTTGATTTAAACATCATTCTAGAGCTGCAAAAGTTTCCATTCTCCTTCCTCTCTATGATCCTAACTTCTTTCTTGCTTCTCTTCCCCAACCTCATGCTTACACTCGCCATTCACTTGCATAGTCACAGAACAGCTCCACAATTCAAATGATACTGTGATGACATTACATGGTCCCATTACTTTTATGGCTCAGTATGTTGACTATGGCTCATTGGAAGGAGAGTGGTGATAACATTTGTATTCATTATTACATGACTAGCATTGAGCAGTTATTGAAATAAACTGGAAAGTCAATAAATATATACTGAGAATGTTTTAATGTAACTGTACTTCTAGTATGGTAAACTCAAAATGCTTCCTGTGTGCTCTAAATATTTGGACTAGTAATGAATGTTTATCCACTTGAAAGGAAGAGGGTACAATTCTGTAAGTTTAATACCAAACTCAATGCTAAGTTACAAGAGAAATATTCAGAGCAAGTTCCTGACAATGTGAATCGTTAATCATCTAATAACATTTTAACTTGGCTTTTCTAGACTGTTTTGTTGTCTTATTCTCTTGACATCTACCAGAAAATTAATTTCTATAGCTATTTTTGATCAACAGAGCTCTACACAACTTTCCTTTTTTGACAGCACAGAAGTCTCTCAGCAAGAGCTAATGGTTTCTTTATTTTTTATCATTTGTAAGCTAATTAGTGACAAAATTATAATGCTCCTAGAGATTAATGAATCATATGGCCATTCTTTTCACAGAACCTTTTACCTTACTTCATTAATACCATCAAAAGCACACATAGAACATAAAGGCCTATTATCAAAAGAAAAAATAACCTCACTAAAATTTAATTGAGAATACATGAATTAAGGAAATTAGTAACCTCATGACACATATTTTAGCTGCTAATTGGTTTTATTGGGTGAGGTAGTACTTCTGAGGTTATCAGTGAGCTATTAAAGAAATGGTTGACATATAGCATCAAATCATGACAAAAAATGCTATCACACCAAATACCTTATAAATAAACAACAATAAAAATGAAAAATATCAGTAATCTATGCTACATGTGATCAAAAAATTGATTAATTACAGAGAGTTACAATTTTTATTTGATTAAAATTTATAAGAATTGGTTAAGGACTATTGAATTTCTTCCTGGTTCCCATTAATTAGAGGTTCTGTTTGGTAAATCTGATTCAAGGAAGGTTTGGGGTTATTTATTAGTAAAATGCAAAAAGGAATTATTATTATTATTACATTATGTGTTCTTTGGGGCTTTCCCTAACACATCCTTTCATCCTTAGACAAATGCAGCATAAACAAATGTAACAAAGCTTTATTTAAAGTACTACTTTATTTATTTGTTTGTTTGTTTATATATTTATTTAATTTTGAACTGAGTTTCTTTGCAGAGTCCTGTTTTGTTTATCCCAAAATTCACTATTTAGAAAAGGCTGATCTACTACTCTGAGGATTCTGCCTCTGTGAGGATTACAGTTATATGTCACAATGGCTTTCTTTATATTCAATATTTTAACACATCGTTTAAGAGCCCAATTTCATTCTTTATCATCTACACACATATATACTCCTTTACACATACAAATACAGAAAAAGAAATTTTTACAAATGAAAGTATTCAATTTGAAATTTGAGGCTGAAGTTTAAAAAAGTTTATTTCTGAAAGTAGGAGTGACAGACGATAGATGATAGATAGATGATAAATAGATAGATAAATAGATGATAGATAGATTGATAGATAGGTAATCACATAGATCTCAATCCAAATTTAAGTTATATTCCAGCTATAAGAATGGATAGAGTTAAGAGAAGTTGTTTTCATCATGATTAGTTTTATTCAAGCAAAATAAGTCAGCTTAAATACAGTAAGAAAAAGAGTTTCACAAATGAATTTCAATAAAACTGGAAAGAAAGCATATGGAGTCAGAGTCAGTGTGTAATTCTTCCAGCAGCAACTATTGAAGCATGTTTTAAAAATAGCCAACTAGCTAAAAGCATCCAAACAGGCATTCATGGTTGTCCTTGTAAATCAGTCACTTGGGCATATGACTGATCTTGCTTTTGTTTTTTATTATTTAATTTTATGTAAAAGTTATTTTTTATTTTGCACAGTTTTCTTTCCCTTCCTTCCTCCTATTTACCCTCCAAATCTTTCAGACACCACCCCACTGATCAGAGAGGGTAAGTCCTCTCATGGGAAGTCAACAAAGTCTACAAATCAAGTTGAGGCAGCAACAAGCCCCTTCCCCCTTTATCAAGGCTAAGCAAGATATCTCCCTATAGGGAATGGGCTCCAAAAAGCCAGTTTACTCACTAGGGATAAAACCTAGTCCCACTACCAGAGGGCTACAAACTACCCATTATGCTTATGTAACTCATTTAAAATTGTAATGTGTAATTGAGAAATGCAGATTAATAATCATCTATGATAATATAGTCATATTAATTAGGTTTTTGTAGATATACAAAGATATATTTCAATTAGATAGGTAGTCTTCAAACAATTCAAAGACATGCACAATATGGCATTTAAATTATTTTAAGAACTTAGACTCTTCTGGACAGTGAGACAGGTCTGGTCCTGGGAGCACCAATGTATTTCTGAAAAATGATGGGCATTGAAGAAACTTATGTGGAATTTATTTTGTGGCAACAGTTAGCCACTGGACAAGAAATTGTTCTGGTATTGACTGCTTGATAGTATGCTGTATAAACTGGACATGCAGGTTTCATAGGAAAGTGACCTCTGAATGTTGGCAGAACAAGCCGAGATGGTTCTTTAGGTTCCTGCTTTGCAGAAAAAATTGCCAGGCATCCATCTGGACACAAGGAGAAGCAACTGATGGAGTGTGACAGATTTCTTACATCACTGAAAAGTATGCCAGAGACTTTGGGCCATATAGGCTGAAGATGGTGCCCCAACATTACAAAGGAACTTTGGGTGACTGTCCAGGCACACAGGTGTCATCTCTGTCATTTTCTAGACTTTGGAAGTTGCTTGCACTTCCTGTTTATTTGGATAATATTATATCCTTCTTTGGTCTTTGATGTGGTTGAAGGTTTAATAATTATAGGTATAGTTCTTTTTAGTTTAAAAGGTATATTAGATATGAAACTATAGGCTCACAAGGATAAGGTAGATAATGGATTATTTTCCTTAAGTTGGTTAATTTCAAATAGACTAGATATTGCAACTGTAATTTTTGATTGATAGCCATTCTGTTGTATGTAATTTTGCTATATGGAAATTGAAACCTTCCTTTTTGATTAGAAAGAAAAAAGGAAATGTGGTGGAAATGTTCTCTGTATGATGTAAATAAAGTAACTCATTTGGCCTATGCACAGCACTGTAGAAGTGGGTGGAGAATCAGAGGACAGACAGGTAGAAGGAGAGTGGAGTTAGTCAGTCTCCATCCAATCCCAGAAGAATAATCATGTAAGAGATACAGGTGAGCCATAGGCTGGGCAATGTGGCAGATAAATTAGTAGAAATGTGTTGATTTAAGATGAAAGAGCTACTTAGTAATGTGCTTGAGACATGGGCCAAACAGTATGAAGTTAACGTTTCTTTAGGGGATAAAAGCCATGGCGGACAAGGTCTGAAACTCCAGGCCCAAAAGAGCCCGGGAAATATTTTACAACAAAATTTTTTCTATCTTTTTTTCAAGCCTATAATATCTTCTTAAGTTTGTTTTTAAGATTATTTCTATTTCCTCTTTATTGTTATGCTCCAGTCTTGATATTGTAGAACACCCAGCTTCTTCTGGTGGTGTCTTGTTGATCATTATATTGTATGTATTTTTGCACTGATGACTGATCATTGCTTCCTTGTTTCACTCTCAGTCAGCTCTTGGTTGGCTCGTATCAAGTTGTGGGCCCAGGGGTCTGTGTGTCTCCAGTAATTAAAAAAGTTGCTCTTAGACTTTTTTTAGTTGGCTGTAGACCAAGGAGCTGTGTGTATCCCATTGTTGCAGGGGTTGCTCTTAGTCAACTCTTGGCTCTTAGTCAGCTCTTGGTTACCTCTTAGTCAGCTGTGTATTAGGAGGCTTTGGTCGGTCCAGTTATTTGAGTGTAATGTTGCAGATTGTGGTTTGGTTAGGGTTTGACCTGTGGGATGTTCTTTCAGCTGTGTTTTGCTGGGGATGGGCTTGGGGGGCATTTTCCAAGCTTTCTTTTGTTTAGGACAGAGCTGGGTGTGTTTTGGGTGCTGGAGCTGTGTCTCTATACTGAGGTTTGAATAGCAGCAATATCTCTACTTGGCTAGAGGGACTGAGGTCCAACAACCTCTTATTCAACTGTGTATCCAGAGTGTTCAGGTGTTAGTGGATTTACTCTTACCTAGGTCTACACTTAGCATATTAAACAGTCCTAAGTTTGAGACATATTCCAAGTTTGAGATAGTAATTCCAAAAGCAATATACAAATTCAATGCACTGCCCATCAAAATCCTAACACAATATTTTACAGACCTTGAAAGAACAATACTCAACTTCATGTGAAATAACAGGAAAGCCAGGATTGCCAAAACAATTATGCTCAATAAAAGAACCTCATGAGGCATCACCATCACCTACTTCAAGCTATACTATAGAGCTACAGTAATAAAAACATCCTGGTACTGGCATAAAAACAGACTTGTGGATCAATGGAATCGATTTGAGGATCCAGACATTAACCCAAAAACCTATGAACACCTGATCTTCGACAAAGAGGCCCAAAATATTCAATGGAAAAAAGGTAGTATCTTTAACAAACGGTGTTGGCATGGCTGATTAGTAGCTTGTAGAAAAATGAAAATAGATCCAATCCTGTCACCCTGCACAAAACTCAATTCAAGTGGATCAAAGACCTCAACATAAACCCAGCCACTCTGAATTTGATAGAAAAGAAAGTGGGAAATACTCTCCAACGAAATGACACAGGTAATTCTTATAATTTCAATACCCCCAAACTTTCTGCTGCTTTAGATATAGAACATTATTTTTAATCATTCAAGAAGAATCAGAAGACAGCAGATTTTCAAATGAGCCATACCCTTAAACCATACCCATTGATTATGGCCACCATAAATATTTTTTTCAATTGAGTATTTCTGTTAAAGTAATAAAACAATAAGGACTATTTCATATAAGTACTATTGGTCTTTTCATCATGAGATTAGTTCTCAGAAAATATATAAAGATATTAAAGCAATAAAACTGTGCTTTCCCCTTGGAGCATTTTTTTTTTCTACTCTGGTGCTATTTAGTAATGTGAAAGACTTAATCGGCCCTTTTGTGTAAACTTCATGGTTATCTTGAAAGATATACAAAGAAGAACATTAATATTTTTTAATTTTATTGAATACCCAAAGCTATTATTTCCTCACAGGCACTCTGTATAATAAGTATTTATCACTTGTACAGTCAGTAGAAATCTGCAATATCTCACTATAAGTCAGCTTTATTCTGGCATAAAACAGGGCATTGCTTATTCTTCTAAGATATAACTTCCAACCATAAATTTTTTCACCACTCAACTTATAAATATATTTCATTATTCTTTAAATTCTAGCATCTACAAATAATGCATATGCTAACCCTACTAGTATGTGATGTGTTGGGAGGGGGAAGAGACCTTGTATATCCTTATATACAGGGATGAAAAAAAAATTCAGAGGGAAAGATGAACACAAAGAAAATATAGGTGTAGCTATCTTATTTGTATTTCTTCCCTTGATAAGCCATGCCTATCATTCTTATCCTCTGTATAGTTATTGTTAACTCTTCCACATTTTAAATTCTTTTTACTGTGTTTTTTTTTTTGATAAATACAAAATAAAGAAGGAAGAAAAAAAAAACTTCTGTGAGAGATAAAAATCCAATAAGATAATAATGCTTACATGGACTTCTGTCTTTTTTGTACTTTTTGAGGTGCCTGGTTTTTTTTTGTGAGCTATGTGTTTGCATTGGAGAATTAATCTACTAACACAAGAGGCTGGAAAATGAAAGTGGTTAGATAGCTGACTTTTCTCACACAGCTTTGTGTCTGTCTTTCATTATCTGAAAATTCAAATCATTCAGATTCTCCATTGTATTCTTAAAATTAATTCTAGTACTTATTCAGTCATTCCTGAATATGACTCAACATTTTAATTTCAATTAAAATTAGAGTTTTCATTTGAAAACTAGTATGCATTTTTCCTTTCTGTCTAATTAATGTATCATATATCATATGAATTGTATTAAAAATAGAGAATGACAATGTCTTACTTTTAAGGAACTTCAATGAGAGGTTGATAAAGCCTTAAAATGGAGTTTTAAATTATAAAAGTCTTATCTAAAGTTAAGCTTAAATTTACTATGAACTGAAGATATCTATAGAAGTCATAATGTCTAACTCAATTCAAATTTAAATTATTCAGAGGAAGACCAGAAGAATTTGGGAAATTGCACATTAATTTAAATTATTTACTAACCTCACATCTTTTTGTATATGTATGCTGAATAAAAATATGAATCATATTTTATGCTTCATATTTCTGGTTAATTACATTCTAAAGCAATGTTTAATGATAGTATAATAAAATAATACAATTTATTTACATTAGCTATTATCTGTTCTATGACACTTCCACCTTATACTTAAATGTACATATAAAGCATGAATCTGTTGTGAATATAAAGCTTATAAAATAAATAGATTTAATTTTTAAAAAGTTAGTTTTACTCTGCATAAATAAAAACCAGCTTAGCTGTATGGGTCACCTTATGAAAAATTTGACAAAATATTTAACTAAAGTAAATAAAGTAAAACAGAATACATTGAAAGTTATACAAATTGTATGTGTGTGTGTGTTTCTATCTTGAAAGGCTCTGTGCTTATAAATTTATTCTTCTATCTTTTTCAATTTTACATTATTATAAATGCTAGTAACTTTTTTTAACAATATCTAACAAGAGTAAATAAAAATAAATATATAGATATAACAAAAAGAATAATTAATTAAATTATATGAAAGCAAACTAAGTAAATTATATGATAGAAATACTAGCAAAATATTTTATGATGTTGCTCATATGATCTAATACAGTGTCATACTTTCTATTCATGACATTTGAAATTATTTCCATAAATAAAAACCTTTTGACATATGACAAAAAAAAACTGATCTTGAAAACTTAAGGATTAAAGTATTTTCTTATTCAAAATGTCTTTATTGGAAAATTTCAGCTCTTGCCAGGTAAATACTCCCAAACAACTTTCTTCACAGGTGAGATCTGATTTTATTTGTGGCAACACATATTTTCAAAGAATCTGTGATCCAGTGTAGCCTAGGAACTCCACAGTGTCTACACTGTTTTGCAGCATTATTATCTGATCCTTGTAATAAAGATACAAGTGTGGGTCCATATGTACTAAGGACCACACACTAATGATACATGTGTTATGGGCATGTATTTTTACTTCAAAGAGAAAAGTAACTATTTTCTTAATGGGAACTTCTTATGGAACACTAGTTTTATAAACAAGACCTTTACATCTGACTCAGGGATGTGGTCATATGTTTATTCTATGCTTGATGAATTGAGTAAACAGTACAGAGTCATGACTGACTTCACTCTTCTCTGACTCTCCATTTCCTCCTACCATAACTGCTAAATTTTCAGAACAAGGTGTGGTAGAATGTTCTCTGTATGTTGTAACTAAAGAACTGTTTTGGCCTATGCACAGCACCGTAGAAGTGGGTGAAGAATCAGAGGGCAGGCAGATAGGAAAGGGTGGAGTTGGTCAGTCTCCATCTGTCTCCTGAAGAAGAAGCATGTAGGAATCCAGGTGATCCATGGGCTGAGAACCACGTGGTGGGTAGATTAATGGAAATGGGTTGAACTGAGATAAAAGAGCTAGCTAGTAATGTGCTTGAGACATGGGCCAAACAGTATAAAGTAATATAAGCGTCTGATTCATTTCTTTGGGGGACAAAAGCCACTGCGGACCAGGTTCCAAACCTCTGCCAGGCACCAGGTCCAAACCTCCGGCCCCAAACAGGCGCCTGGAAAAACATACTACAACAACAAGGTGTCACTGAAAAGACCTTGAGAAAATGTTTTTTTCTTCATAAACTTATTGAGCAAAAGTAATGACCTTGAAGAATATATGCATACTCATGAATCTATCTAATCAGCTGCTATAGCAAATCCCTTTCATCAAGTCACAATTGTGTAGTAGCTAAATCTGGCCTCCTCTACCTACCCTTAAGGATTAATTTTTTTTCAAATGCAAAACAAGGTTTAGTGCAGCTGTATAACTGAGCACAGATGCTGCTAATGGGGAACTAAGCTGAGCTGTCTACCCAAAAGTAACCCTTTTTTAAAAAGCAAAGATCAAACAAAGACCATAAGAATGCTGCTATGAGATGGGGGAGTGAGGGCTCAGAGAAATTTTCTGTACTGCTGTTGGCAGGCAGGCAGCTGCTGGCTGATGGATTGTCTTAGGATGGGAAGAAAATGCCTCCCACCTGGGCCAGAATGCCCTCTGATTAACCAGGACCTTGGGTGCTTAGCCTTGGGGGTTTAAAAACCTCTCAGGATAGAGGACTAGAACCTCCTCAGCTCCAAAAATAGCTCCAGCCCTCAAGGTCGAGAGACTTTAGTTTCCACAATGGCACTTTTAGATCTTTGAGCTACCAAGAGAGCTGCTGTGCCTTTTTTTCATATCATCTTTGGTAGGCAGCTTCTTCCTATAGGACAGAGCCAGAAGTATTAGGACAGACAAATGACAGAGCTCAGATACTGATGCTACTAGGCTCTTACTAAAATAAGTTGTCCACTCCTGGCTTGAATATTGTCTGACAAGACCCCAAGCCCCAGGAGCATGCCCTCACTCTTCTGCCACAGCCTTTGCTAGTGAAGTATGAGGTCTTCAGCATGCTACTTTGAAGAATCTGTTTTACATCTTTCCATTTTATCCTCAGAAATTCCAGGACCTAAACCTAGCCAACAGGACTAGGTGGCCTTTGGTAGCAGGGACACTATGGAGCTGATCTGCTTTCTACCTGGAGGTACATCTACAGGCTGCACTGTCTGGTTTAAGAATGGCACAGGACTGGAAGCTTTCCACTAAATCCTAGTGGGATCCCAAAGGCTACTGTGCTGAATACCTCCTCTGAAAATGCTGGGGTCTACATCAGGCAGCAGCAGCAGCAGCAGCAGCAGCAGCAGCAGCAGCAGCAGCAGCAGCAGCAGCAGCAGCAGCAGCAGCAGCAGCAGCTCACTTAGGGTATGCTGTGCCATTTCACTGGACATGTAATAAGTAAATGCTTGGTGGCTGGGTCTTCCAAATGTGTTGAGCAGCTGCATAGCCTGAGAAATCAGAGCACTATCAGGTACAGTTGCTACAGTATCAGCATTGGCTCAAGAGTGTTGTTGGCTGTAGACAGAGAAAAATGAATATCCCTGAGTATGTGATATCTGAATGAGTGGCCTTGCAAAGGCAGAATATCAAAGGTAAGGAGTAGTGGGCTCTGAAAGTGGTGAGCAGTAGACTTTAAAAATAGGAAGCAGCAGTTATCTGAATGTGGGAATGTCCTAGGACCACTGCTTGCTTATAACTATTGCAGATGTTCTATCCTTAGGAGATAATAAAGATGGGGAGGATGTGCCAAAGACAGAGGTGAGATTAGAACCTGGGCACACTGAGCTGGTCAGAGTCAGGATGTTTCCTTCCAGTCTGTTAGAGGATACTGCTACATGTGAATGGTGTTCCAGGAGCAGTGAGAGGGCAGGACTGCTCTGCAGGGATTTGGTATACACTCTAGTGGCAAAAAAAAAATTACAGGTGTGTGTAAACCAGACAAGGATCTCAGGTTGCCTCTGATGAGTAAATAGACCCAGCGATTAAGGAGACTAGTGCCTGTTGTTTCAGGCCAGCAGGAGATGAGAAGTGCCATGCTGAGGTAAAGAGGACATCACAGATTGGGTGTGAGTATATGAGGGCACATGAAATAGCAGTGCCCATGTTATAGCCTATAACTATGGCAGAGGATACAGACAGACACAGAGAGAGAGAGAGAGACAGAGACAGAGACAGAAAGACAGAGACAGAGAGACAGAGAGTACATGAAGGTCATCATGGGTACCATCAGAGCTCCAACCAGCCATCACTGTGCCAATTTTATTCATAATCCCTATCCCTTTTCTCATTGTATATGGAGGTAGCTATGAGTCAGAGACCATGCTGGTATTACCTGAGTACTCAAATCATCTGGTAATTTCTAGGGTAGAGTAGGAAAAATATTGAGAGGAATCAGAAAGACAAAATTAGTGCGAAAACAGAGTATTGAGTCTTATAGCTGTAAGTAGGTAAAGAGAGCAAGTATAGGGATTTGTATAAGATTTCTGCCAGGAGTAAGCCTTGGGACCTTGGGACCTCCTTCCCTTGCTGAGGAGAAGATAAAGTGATGTAGACAAGAGAGAGTGACTGGAAAGGGTGGGAGGGGAAGGGAGCTTAAACAAGAGTATACAGAGATAAAAAATATGACTTTATTCATAATAAAAAAATTTCAGAGTAGAATTCTCACAGAAATGAATTTGCATTCTAGGGCTTCAATAAACAAAGGGAAGTAGTCATTAGAAGTTGATCAATTTCTCATTTCCCTTTTTCCTTTGGCTACCATGTTGTTTAGAGCAAAATTTCTCTATAGCTTTTGCCCCAAACACATTACCAGTACTTTTGCCATGTTTCTATTTGTGTCTTTTATCCTTGCCTTCCCAGGTTATGTTTAGTGTTTATGCCCCACATTCGCTTAGGTAAGGTGCCTGAAGGATCACCTTCTAAACCTTGCATGGAAGTGGAAAGCACTAAGTCACTATAGTCTCCCAGTATGGCAGTATTCTGTCCATCCTAACTGCCACATATGAAACCTAGGAGAGTAGTTCAGACCTAAGTGGCTGCATACTTTTCTTCTATTTTGTATGGTGGTTCCTCCTTTTAGAGATTCATAGGGCCCTCCAGTGAAGTCACTGTGGAAGCCTCTACCCCTCCTTCCCTTCTCTGTTCTGGAAATGTGTTGTCTCCCTCAGCTTCCTCATGAATCCACCAACATAGTATCATGTTGTTTATTGTTTTTACTGTACTCTTTGGGCACCATAATTCACCTTCCAAATAAACATATGAATACATATTCTTACTTATGTTTGCCTAAACTTATTCTGGCTTATTTCTAGTTTTCAAGCCAGCTTTTTAAAAATTATCTCATTTACCATTTGCCTCTGCACTTTTATCTTTCTCTATTCTATATACTTTTCTATTTTATCTTACTTCGAGGCTGAATATGTAGCTGAGTAGCTGGCCTCTTGCCTCTTTTTCTCCTGCATTTCTTTTATTTTTATTTTTAACAAAATATTTATTCAAAAATTATTCTTTGTTGCAAATACACATTTTATATGTTTGCCTAGTTTCCCTACAATTTCTTCATTTTTGATTTTTAAAATAATGACTTTTTTATCCAAGTATCCTCTGTTCGGCCTCTCTTCCCCCTCCCAATCCCTCCTGGTCAACTTTCAGCTTCTTCCCCACTCCCCATTCCCTCCCTCCCCCAAAAGGTCAAGAAGTCCCAAGATATCTCAGTTCAGCATCCCCTCCAGGCAGGTGTGATTTCCATAGTTTAATATAAAGACTGGGTTAGATGTTTCTCTGTAAAGAATGGGCTCCAAACAGCCAGTCCATGCTTAGAAACACAGTCTGATCCCTCCCCTCAAGTCTCCACATACTGCCCATGTCAGTGAAGTACTGGTAATGTGTTTGGGGCAAAAGCTATAGAGAAATTTTGGCCTATTATTAGAGGGCCTAGCTCCTTTTCCTGATAGTTTCCCAGGGGTTGTTTTTGATTCAGTAAGATTCCAGAGCACCAGCCAGCCATCACTGTGCCAATTTTATTCATAATCCCTATCTTTTTGCTCATCCAGACTCTGTTCCCGCTGCTCTAAGTTGGACCAGGAGCTCAGTCCCCTGCTAGCCATGGATCTCTGCCTCCACCTCTATTCATTGTTGGATGTGGGTTCTATGATGGCACTTAGTGTGGTGATTCATTTGATTATATGGAAGGTCATTTCTAGACACCACCTTCGCTATTGGTTGGAGACCTAGGCAGGGACATTCTGTGAGTTCTTGAAGGCTTCCCTAGCACCGAATCTTTTCCAAACCCCATATTTGTCCCTGTATTAAGATCTCCATCTCTTTTTTTTCTCTCCCTTCTTGTTGTTTCTCCCAATCAACCATATCCTTCTTGAATGATTTGATTCCACCTCTTCTTGTTTGCAACCCCTTAAGCTACCAGTTAGCTAAAAAGATCTTCTTTATTTTTTTCTTCTTAGGGGAATCTTTTGATGTCTCTCTTAAGTTCCTTCTGATCCAAAGCTGATTACCAGTTGTGGTTTGCAGCTTAGGTGTTCTTTGATTTTGTCTCAAGTCCACTGATGAGTGAGTACATCCCATACTTATATCTCTGGGCTTGTGATACCTCGCTCAGGAGAATATTCTCTAAATCCATCCATTTGCCTGAAAATTTTAGGATGACATTTTCTTTTTACTACTGAGTAATATTTCACGGTGTACATGTAATACAGTTTGTTAATCCATTCTTCAGTTGAGGGGCATCTAGGGGTTCTTCCAATTATAAATAATGCTGCTATAAACATTGTTGAGCTAAATGTCTCTAAAGTGTAAATGTGCATGCTTTGGGTATATGCCAAATAGTGGTATGCTGGATCGTTGGAGAGATTGATTCTCAGTTTTCTGAGGAACCACCATACTGCATTCCAAAGTGGCTGTACAAATTTATACTCAAACCAACAATGGAGGAATGTTTCCTTGCTCTGCAACCTCTCTAGCATAGGCTGTCATCTATGTCTTTAATCTTAGCCATTCTGATAGGTATAGGGTGGTATCTTAAAATTGCTTTAGTTTGCATTTCTCTGATGGCTAAAAATGTCACTCCAACTATAGGAACATCTGACTTACTCTTGAGGGAGGGTGGACAAAACTGGATTTGGCCAGGAGTAGAGACTGATGCAAGCATTATTGGGTCAGTGAGACCATAGGACTGTCTGCTCCCTGCCCAGGGAGGGGATGGGGAGTTGTGGAGAAGTAAAATGACCTGATGTGGTGGGAGGGGGAAGGGACCTTGAATAAGGATATACAGGGATGGAAAAAATTCAGAGGGAAAGCTGAACACAAAGTAAATGTATGTGTAGCAATCTTATTTGCATTAAAAAAATGCTGAACAAATTTTCAAGTGCCTTTCAGCCATTAATAATTTTCCCACTGAGAATTCCCTTTTGAGCTCTGAATTCCATTTTTTTAAATTGGGTAATTTAGGGCTTTGGCATCTATTTTCTTGCATTCTTTATATATTAGAGATCAGTCTTCTGTCACTTGTAAAGATGGTTGGTGAAAATTTTTTCCATTCTGTAAGCTATCTTTTTGCCATATTGACTGTGTCCTTGGCCTTGTAGAGTCTTACTTTCAGGAGATCTCACTTTTTAATTGTTGTTCTTAGTGTCTGTGCTACTGGTGTTATATTTAGGTAGTGGTCACCTGTGCCAATGTTTTGGAGGGCATTTCCCACATTCCTTTCTATCAAGTTCACTGTATCTGGTTTTATGTTGAGGTCTTTGATCCACCTGGATTTGAGTTTTGTGCAGGGTGATAGGTTTGGATTTATTTGTATTTTTCAACATACTACCATACAGTTATGCCAGTACCATTTGTTGAAGATTTTTTTTCATTGAATATTTTTGACCTCTTTGTCAATAATAAGGTTTTCATAGGTGTATGCATAAATATAGGGTATTAGAGTTGATTCCATTGAAGGATTCATTGTCTAACAGACTTTGTCTCTTCTTCCCATGAGATTGATTACATTTATGTCTCATAATTTCAAGTAGTAGACCACAAGTAAATAAAGAAATTTATTTGAAAATAAGGGAAGATGAATCAAAAGTTTACTACAGTTAACCCTCCCTCTACTGCAGCTTATTCAGAAACATTAAGCCAAGTTTTGAATATGCAAAGTATCATATTTGTGAAGATTGTTTCATATTTGTGCCAATATGTTAGGGCAAGTTAAAATAGCCTAATTTTTCAAGACAGCATTATAAAGAAAATAAATCACATTGATTTGAAACAAAATTTAAATTATAACTAGCTTTGGAATAAAGTCGGTAACTAATAATGAACTTTAAGCACATGTGACTTCAGAATTCCACATAAATAATTCTTTTGCTTTTTAGTACATAGTAGGCACAATGATAAATCTGATGTCTACATATACTCTGCTGTATTATATAATTAAATTTTTTTTAAATATAATTATCAAATAGCAGATTTATATAAAATAACCATCATTTTAATAACTCTGTTGCTAAAATATGACTAAAATGTAGGACACCAACTGTTTTCTTTTTTTAAGGATTTGAGAGGGTTTAATAATTATGAGGAGTAAATATTATAGAACAATAGTCAAAAGTCAAAATATTAAAATAATAGAAGATAAACATATAGTTTAGTAATCTCACATCCAAATAGTTAAGTAAATGTAAAACATAAATGCATTGACAGTGTTAAAAGTCTCCCTGGTTATGATACTCAACAAGAGTATAACTGTTTCCAAATAGATATAGAAGCATAAAATCTCATATTTTTTTTCACTATGTGCTCTTAAAATTTATGTACACACCATATTTGGTTTTTATAGTAATACATATAAACATATACATAAATATATAGTAATTGTCATATCAAATGTTAGTATAATATAAATTGTCATGTGAACATATATGCATATACACACATATAAAATTATACACATATACATATATATCTATATAAAACAATTCTGATTAGACAAAATCAGGCCTAAAAGGGGCATCATTTTAGAGCAGTTATCAAAGATTTGCTACTTCAATGGTTCCTCTCCCTATGTCTGTCCTTAAACTTTAGTTAATATGCTGTGTGTGCATGCACTTTGCACATGGTCTAGGGATTTAAAACATTTACCAGGACTTTTTTATATCATAAGTACTTATAAACTATCTTATTTGAGTATTTCATTGCTAATAAGATTGTTGATGATTCCTAAGCCTTTACTTGTTTGACAATGCTGTATTTATAGTTTGGATAAGTTTTTTAACTCATACAAATCCATATTCCAAGAATATTGCTCTATAGAATCAGATGTCACTTTGTAAAAGCTTAAAACACATCCTCATTCTCTCCTTTTTTTTATCAAGAAAAACAGTAAAATGAATTTAAAATGCTGAAACGTTAACAATAACTATAAAGAAGATAAAAATCATAAGCATGACTTATCAAGGGTGATAATGCAAATAAGATTGCTACACATATATTTACTTTGTGTTCAGCTTTCCCTCTGAATTTTTTTCCACCCTGTATATCCTTACTCAAGGTCCCTTCCCCCTCCTACCACATCAGGTCATTTTTCGTCTCCGCAACTCCCCATCCCCTCCCTGGGCAGGGAACAGACAGTCCTATGGTCCAACTGACTCAATAATGCTTGGATCAGTCTACACTCCTGGCCAAATCCAGTTTTGTCCACCTTCCCTCAAGAGTGAGTCAGGTGTTCCTATACTTGGAGTATGATCCAAAGGGTCAGTCCAGGGAGTTTCTGATCCCAAGCTGTTCAGTGGTTGTGGTTTGCCTCTTGGGCATGCTTGGCTTTTTTTCTTGTTTGTTTGTTTAGAGAACACTAATGAGTGAGTACATCTCCTGTTTATCTTTCTGAGATTGTGATACTTCGCTCAGGAGGATATTCTCCAAATCTATCAATTTGCCTGCAAATTTTAGGATATCATTTTTTTCTTACTGCTGAGTAGTATTTTATTGTGTAGATGTAGCACAGTTTGTTAATCCATTCTTCAGTTGAGGGACATCTAGGTTGTTTCCAGGTTCTTGCTATTACAAATAATGCTGCTATGAACATAGTTGAGCTAATCCCTTTGGAGTGTGAATGTGCCTCTTTAGGGTATACACCCAGAAGTGGTATTGCTGGGTCCTTGGGGAGATTGATTCTTAATTTTCTGAGAAACTGCCATATTGCATTCCAAAGTGGCTGAACAAGCTTACACTCCCACCAACAATGGAGGAGTGTTCCCCTTGCTCTGCATCCTCTCCAACATATGCTGTCCTCTGTGCCTTTTATCTTAGCCAATCTAACAGGTGTTAGGTGGTATCTCAAAGTTGTTTTGATTTGCATTTCTCTGATGGCTAAATGATGAGCACTTTTTCAGGTGTCTTTCAGCCATTCATACTTCCTCTGCTGAGAATTCCCTTTTTAGATCTGTACCCCATTTTTTGATTGGGTTATTCAAGGTTTTGGGCTCTAGATTCTTGAGCTCTTTATACATCTTAGAGATCATTCCTCTAACACTTGTAGGGTTGGTGAAAATCTTTTCCCATTCTGTAGGCTGTTGTTTTGTCCTATTGACAGTGTCCTGGGCTTTGCAGAAGCTTCCTAGCTTCAGGAGATCCCAGTTATTGATTGTTGGTCTTAGTGTCTGTACCACTGGTGTTATATTTAGGAAGTGGTTGCCTGTGCCAATTCATAGAAGTGTATTTCCCACTTTCTTTTCTATCAAGTTCAAAGTGGCTGGGTTTAAGTTGAGGTCTTTAATCCACTTGGATTTGAGTTTTGTGCAGGGTGACAGGCTCGGGTCTATTTGCATTTTTCTACACTCTTCCAGCCAGCTATGCCAATACCATTTGTTAAATATGCTATCTTTTTTCCATTGAATGTTTTGGGCCTCTTTGTCAAAGATCAGATGTTTGGGTTAATGTCTGGATCTTCAATTCTATTCCATTGATCCACAAGTCAGTTTTTATGCCAGTACCAGGCTGTTTTATTACGGTAGCTCTATAGTATAGCTTGAAGTCAGGAATGGTGATACCTCCTGAGGTCCTTTGTTGAGTAAAATTGTTTTGGCAATCCTGGCTTTCCTGTTATTCCAAATGAAATTGAGTATTGTTCTTTCAAGGTCCAAAAAATATTGTATTGGGATTTTGATGGGCAGTGCATTGAATCTGTAGACTGCCTTTGGTAAAATTGCCATTTTTACTATGTTGATCCTACCAATCCAGGAACATGGGAGAGCTTTTATTTTCTGATATACTCTTCAATTTCTTTCTTCAGTGATTTAAAATTTTTGTCAAATAGGTCTGTTACTTCTTTGGTTATAGTAACTCCAAGGTATTTAATACTATTTGCAGCTATTATGAAGGGTAATGTTTCCCTTATTTCTTTTTCAGCTCTTCTATCTTTAGTGTATAGAAGGGTTACTCATTTCTTTGAGTTAATCTTGTATCCTGCTACATTGCTGAAGGTGTTTATCAGCTGTAGCAGTTCCTTGGAAGAATTTTGTGGGTCACTTATGTATATAATCATATCATCTGCAAATAGAGATAGCTTCACTTCTTCTTTTCCAATTGGCATGCCCTTAATCTCTTTTTGTTCCCTTATTGCTTTAGTTAAAACTTCGAGAACTACATTGAATAGATAAGGGAGAGAGGATATCCTTGTCTAATTCCTGACTTTAGTGGAATTGCTTTGAGTTTTTCTCCATTAAGTTTGATACTGGCTGTTGGCTTCTTGTAAATTGCCTTTATTATATTTAGGTATTCTCCCTGTATTCTTGATCTCTCCAGGCCTTTAATCACAAAGGAGTGTTGGATTTTGTCAAAGGCTTTTTCTGCATCTAAGGATAAGATCATGTGGTTTTTTTTCCTTTAGTTTGTTTATATGATTGATAACATTTACATTTTTTCATATGTTAAACCAGCCCTGCATTTCTGGGATGAAGCCTACTTGGTCATTGTGGATGATATCTTTTATGCATTGTTGTGTACGGTTTGCCAAAATTTTGTTGAGAATTTTCGCATCAATATTCATGAGGGAAATTGGTCTGTAATTCTCCTTCTTTGTTGTGTCTTAGAGTGGCTTGGGTATTAGGGTGATTGTGGCCTCATAAAAGGAATTTAGCAATATTCCTTCAGTTTCTACTGTGTGAAATAGTTTGAGGAGTAATGGTAGTAATTCTTCTTTGAATGTCTGGTAGAATTCAGCACTGAAACCATCCGGACTAGGGCTTTTATTTTTGGGGTTGTTTATAATGACAGCTTCAATTTCCTTAAGGGTTATAGGCCTGTTTAAGTAATTAATCTGATCTTCATTTAATTTTGGTAGATGGTACCTGTCCAGAAAGCTGTCCATTTCTTCTAGGTTTCCATTTTTGTAGAATACAGATTTTCAAAATATGACCTGATAATTCTCTGTATTTCCTGGTGGTCTGTTGTTATGTCCCCCTTTTTGTTTCTGAATTTGTTGATTTGGACACTCTCTCTCTGTTTTTTGATTAGTTAGGCTAAGGGCTTATCTATCTTGTTAACTTTCTCAAAAAACCAACTCTTAGATTCGTTGATTCTTTGTATTGTTCTTTTTGTTTCAATTGTATTGATTTCAGCTCTAAGTTTGATTATTTCCTGCCATCTACTCCTTCTAGGTGAGTTCGCTTCTAATTGTTCTAAGGCTTTCAGCTGTGCTCTTAGGTCTCTAGTGTGGGATTTCTCTAGGTTTTTCATATAGGCATCTAGCGCTATGAATTTTCCTCATAAGAAACGCCAGCCTACAGAATGGGAAAAGATTTTCACCAACCCTACAAGTGATAGAGGACTGATCTCTAAGGTATATAAAGAGCTCAAGAATTTAGATCCCAAAACCTTGAATAACCCTATCAAAAAATGGGGTACAGATCTAAAAAGGGAATTTTCAGCAGAGGAACTACGAATGGCTGAAAGGCACCTGAAAAAAGTGTTCTTCATCTTTAGCCATCAGAGAAATGCAAATCAAAACAACTTTGAGATACCACCTAACACCTGTTAGATTGGCTAAGATAAAAGGCACAGATGACAGCCTATGCTGGAGAGGATGCAGAGCAAAGGGAACACTCCTCCATTGTTGGTGGGATTGTAAGCTTGTTCAGCCACTTTGGAATACAATATGGAGGTTTCTCA